>JAASFV010000133.1:0-37592 GCA_023334015.1 Globisporangium paddicum
CACAGAGTGAGGAAGCGTGTGTTACACGACTTCCATAAGGACTCGTGATAAAGGGATCAGCAATTCCTGCGATCTAATTGCCTGTTTACAACAGAGCAATATGGGCGAAAAGGGGGAGGACTTTAACTTGCTTGTTAGCAAGGCAAAAGGGAGACTGTTTATTTAGGCCCCGAGGGCGGCCCCGAAAGTGGGCGCAAAATACTAGAGCTTTGTATACTATAGCTAGGCCTAAATAAAGCTACTTTGACTGGCTATGGAAGCTCAGTGTATATGATTGGCTACTTATTCGTAATAATAGCCAATGACAAGACCGCATCGTTGCTGGCCATAACTATTTATAAAGTACGTATCTGATCCCTGGTAGGGTAGCCAGTGCGAACCTGTACTAAGTTTGGTCTTAAAGATATTGCGCAAACAGTAGTTTGGCAGAGTAGTTACTGCGGTGAAACTCACTCGTGTACCCCGTTACACGGGTGTGGGGTGTGTGTGTGTGTGTGGTACTTGGTCATTTGAAAAGTGAGCAATGCGCGTGGCCGTGCGCTTGACGTGCGGTTCAGCACGTGCATGACTGCTTGCAGGTCACACGCAATTTACTGCAACAAGCAATATTTGGCTTTTGTCATGATTTATAATTTTATAGAGGTTGTGGATCAATTTGAGTCTGAATTTGATCAAATACAATTTAGATTTGCCCAATTTGACCTTTAAATGGTGTAATCAAAATCGGTATGTCACAACAGTCACTCTCATTGGATTACCTACTGACTTGTCTGTGTCTACAGCAGTTTATTAGCTCGCTGATCGCAGAGGCGCGAGTTCCAGCACGCCGTGCTCCATGGGCTTGTTCTTGATGATTTGGTTGGGTCCGTAGATGTCCTTCCGCAGGCGCGAGAGTGGATACGCGACTGTGTTCGTGAGCAGCAGCGTGCAGGGATCCGTGACGACGGAGCACCCGAGCTGACTGCGGTCGCCAAGGATCACGCCGATCTTCCTGCGGCCCGTATCATATCGTTGGCCATCCACGTCGATTGTCAGGTTCACAGATGAGAAAAGGTTGAGGTTTGCGGTCGTGACCTGGTTGCCGAAGTGGCTCTTGAAGCCGCAGATGCTGTCCCCACAGTACCCCGGGTGGCAGAGCTCGGCCTTGTCCAGCACCAACGCGTTCTTGAGTTCTCCACGCAGCACGACGTCGCGGCCGATGACCACATCTCCGCGGATATACGTGCCACTGCGCAGCGTGCTCCCGTCGCCAATGATCGCAGGGCCTTTAATAAAAACATTGGACTCCACGCGGACGTTCCTACCGATGTACACAGACCCGTCTGAGACGTCGAGCGTGCCTCCGAGGATGAGAGCTCCCGGCAGAACCGCAACATACTTCTTAGCTGAGCTGGCATTGCTGGATGGGAGGTTGACGATCTTGTCGGGGGAGAACGTGAGTGGGTCCACACCTGGGTACACCAGGATCTCGGCGGTATCCTCAGGGTCAATAAACTTGGGCAGACGCCATTGTGAGTCGCTGTCAAGCTTTGCAGATGTCTTTGTGAGGGTCGTGACGTGGGCGTCAGCGTCTCCTGAGCTCTGCATCCACATGCTCTCGGCAAAGAATCTGACCAAGTACGGGTGGATCGCATCGAGCACCGCAAAGACATTCGTGCAGCCCTTGAAGAGTGCAGCGTGCTCGAATCGGCGCTGATTCTCCTGCGACACGTACGCATCCAGACGCAGCACCATAGGGACTTTGTGTGCTGGTAGCGTCTGCAGCGCAATGGGCATTGATGGCGATAGCGTGTTCGCTGACTGGCTGGTCGAGTGTTCGTAGCTCTTGGCGCGGGTCGCTTGGTGGTGGTCGTGCTGCGGAGTGGCTGCCTGGAAGTAGAGGTGCACGGCCATGGACGTGACGAGCGACACGGCGGCACACGAGAACAGCAGCGCCACGGACGCGAGCGCCTCGTTGCTGCCTGCCATCGCCCCACTTGAAGCTTTGACTTTGATTTGCATGTACCCCGTTGAATTCGATAAGTATCTTTATCGTATTCAACGGGTTTTCCTGAACGAACTGGATTGCACATTAGGTCGATCTGTGAACCTCTCATAATTAGTAAAATATTATTAACAGGATTAAAGTTGGAATAGAAATAATGTATTTGTATTTTATACTCAAATCAGCTATAAACAGGCTAAAATTACATGCTTTACTGTACTACACGAAAAGTGCGTCGAGGTGCCCAAAAAGCCAAGATGGAGTCTGTGCGCGCCAAGCACGCGGCGGACCTGGAGGCGAAGCGCAAGAAGCTCGAGGAGATCCGCAAGCGCAAGGCATCGATTCGGTACACCTGCTCCTGCATCACACGTTCATCCCCCTCCATCTATATATCTACTAAGCCCCTCTATATATCTCTTGTCTATCCGAGCAGCGCCGATGAGAGCGGCAGTGGCGCGACCGAGACCGTGACCCGCGCGATCGACGAGCAGGAGAACAAGTTCGACGACTTCATACAGAACATCCTCAAGAGCTCTGCTGCAGGTGGCGCTGGAGAGGAAGGCGGTGAAGCGGGGGACGCTGCGCTGCGCGCGCAGCAGAGCGGCCCGCCGACACTCTCGCTCGCCGAGAAGCTCTCGGCTCTGTCGACTGTGAGTAGTGTTTTTAGCTACTTTTTGCATTGTGTGGCGTACGCCAATGAGAGATGCCGACTGTGATTTGGTGTTGTGTGTATCTGTCAGGTGGCGAACGTGGCGGAGACGCACATCCAGCCGACGCTCGTGGAGACGTACACGAAGCACACGGAGACGGACATCACGCTCGAGCACGAGATCTTCGTCCGAACCGTGGTGCGTTTGTTGGGCCTCTCACTCTTTCTATAGATATGCTATACACCACTGTGTATATGTGTAAGTGCTGATACCATACATACGCTTGAATCCAAATCCAGGACGGTGCGACCGACATGGAGGTGGACTCGACCATCTCGCCAGTCAAGAGCACCCGCGGCATGTCGGACGTAACCCTGCCGGTGTCGCCGCGCCGCAACCTGATGATCGACACGGAGATGACGACAGACTTTGGCCCCGTGCTGAGCGAGGACGAGAGGAAGCAGATCCTGCAGTCTGACGCAATGGAGGCGTTTCTGACCAAGGCCTCGCGCATCATCGAGCGCGCGCTCACAAGCACTACCAAATTCGACATTATGGTCGATTACGGCGCGACCGTCGAGGACGACCTGCTCACCGAGGACGCCGCCGAGTCGCTCAAGCCGCAATTCACGTTCGTGGACGACAAGTGGACCAAGCACCGCGCCGTGACCGACATCGACTTGTCGCCCTTCTATCCGGAACTCATGCTCGTGGCATATACTGCGCGCGACTTTCTCGACGAGGAGGACAAGGACATCTTGACCACAAAGGAGTGGGACACCATGGGCAACTCGGCCGCGGCGGCGCTCACCGACACATCGGCGATCACGGAGGGCGTCGTGCTACTCTGGTCGACGGCGCTGCCGACGCGTCCCGAGTACAAGTTCACGTGTCACTCGCAGGTCACGAGTGCGTGCTTCAACCCGTTCGACCGCCACCTGATCTTCGGCGGCACGTACTCGGGGCAGATCGTGATCTGGGACACGCGCGCCAAGGCCGCACCGGTGCAGAAGACATCACTTTCGTCCTGCAGCCACACGCACCCGATCTACTCCATGTCGGTCGTCGGCTCCAAGAGCTCGTACCAGTAAGTGTGTCGACATTTGGTTTCTATCTGTCTTCACTTGACGAAAGCTAACGCATGCAACTACGACTTGTCGATGAAACACAGCTTGATCTCGGCGAGCACGGACGGGCGCGTGTGCATCTGGGATATTGACCAAATGCAGCAGCCGCTGGACATGCTGGACCTGCGCATCGCGCTCTCGATCGTGTCCAACTACACGTCCGTCAACATTTCAACGGACAAGAAGATGGAGGCGTCGGTCACGTCGTTCGCAATCCATCGCAAGGAAAACAAGGAGCTCTACATTGGCACTGAAGCCGGCAAGCTGTACTCGACCAAGTTGGACCAGCAGAAGAGCAAGACTGGCGCTGGTGCAGGTGAGACCAGCAGCAACAGTAGTGCCGACACCTTGACTGCCGCGGAGAAGCAGGCCAAGAGTGGATTCAACGCTGTGGGCTCTGGTGGTGTTGCGCGCGAGGTCATCGTAACTGCTGTCTCGAAGGAAGGCTCACACTTCGGACCAGTGACCGCCATGCACTTCAACCCACTGCTGCCAGGCCACCGCGACGGGCTCTTGCTCACGTCATCTCTGGACTCGATGGTGAAGTTGTGGAGCACCGAGCACCCGCATGAGCCCGTGTTCTCGTTTGAGCCGTCGAGCGAGTACATCTGTGACGTCCGGTGGTCGTCCACGCACCCAGCGCTCTTTGCGGTCGCAGACGGCAGCGGGCGTGTGAGCATCTGGAACGTCTTGAAAGACATTGAAGTGCCCGTGGTGGAAGAGAAGATCGGCGACAAGGCGCTCAACAAGATCCGATGGACAGTTGATGGCAAAAGCCTCATCATTGGCGACGCGGACGGCAAGTCGCACGTCTACGAGGTCCCCTCCGAGGTGCGTCCACGTTTGCTGAGATTGTCCTTGTATTGTTGCTGCCCTCCTGGCTCTGACAATTTTGCTATTGCTTGTTTGTGATTGCTCTGTAGATCGCGGTTCCGCAGCAAGATGACCTGGCACTGCTGGAAGGCAAAGTGGCGGCTGTTCTCGCGGCTGCTGCAATCGCAAAAGCTTAGTTTCGACGGAGCAGACAAAGGTGTAGTTGTTGTTGGAGTTAATTCGCCAGCTGACATGATCGTTGAAATCAATCGCTCCATTATGATAATGTATTGCTGGCACCGGTACTTCCGATCCCTTGATTGCAGGATCCTACAACTCAGCGGATCTGAGACACTGACATCGGGAATACATGCGAGTGGTTAAACTTGATGCTCCACGCTTCAAAGGCTTCTCGAACTGGAACTAGCTGGAAGTGAAAAGCAAAACAAAAGATTAGACATGTTGATTTCCCATCAAAGAGCGGATAAACCTTGCGGAAATTATTACCAAATGGGGCTCTCTGACGAATACGCGGATCGAGTGTTCTTGAAAACTCTTTGGGCTGTGCATCTCATATGCTTCAGCTGGAATTCGGTAGCACACGGCGTCTGCGCTCGCATTTTTCGAGTAGAATCGTACATGGGGGATCGGATCTTGTTCTCCTTTTCCGAAGTGGACGCGCATGAATTCCAAAATCACACTCTCGCTTTCTCGAGCCAGCGATCGTTTGCTGGAGCAACGCATAATCTCATCCAGCAGCATCTTTTCGGTCTTGTGTCGAGAATGGTCCGTGACCAGGGTCTTGCCCACATACTGGTAGTATGGCTTCGTAAAGATCCGATATAGGATCTTTCTTGCCTTAGCAAGTTCTGGCGCGTCGCTCTCTTGCACTCTCGCAAGAACTCGATCATCTAAGTGCTGGTAAGCCTCCATGTTCGACACGACATCCGAGATTCTCGTGTTCTTGATCATCAAGTGCTCATTCGCAGCGAGGAAGACGTCGCAGATCATGTACTCGATGGCTCGCACGGTCTTATGCTGGTATACGGACTGGTGCAGCTCAAAGCGCGTGTGAAATGCTTCCATCACTTGACCAGCCAGCTTCTCAGGAAAGCAAATTGACAGCTTCTTGTCGTCGTGATCCATCAGCACTCTCGCATTCCGAATCAGCAAGTCCGTATCGCACGACGATTTTGCGCCCGTGTGCACTGCATCGCGCATGAAGTAGTCTAGCTTGTCCACGTCCAATCCACTGTGCGAGTTGTTGACAAAGTCGTACAGGAACCGCCGATTTGGAGCTGGACGACCTCGGAGCACTCCATCGTTAACAGCGAGAGGACCACCGAAGATCAGCTCCTTGATAAACGTAAGGTCCTGGAAGTTTAGCCCATGTTCTTGAACGTCGATGCGATTGGACACCAGCAGATGGTCCAGCATATCCAGCGAGCCTTGCTCGTGGGTCCACTTGAAGGATTCGCTGACGAGCTTCTGCCGTTTCAAAGTCTTGATGAAGATGCCGTCGAAGACGTGACTGAACGGACCGTGACCCAAATCGTGGCATAGTCCAGCGATCTTGATGCAGAGGATGTCCGTTGCTGTAATCTGGAGCCACGGTTGATGGAAACGGATGTTCTCCACCATCTTCTCAGCAAGATACGCGACACCGAGGCAGTGCTCAAACCTGGAATGGGTTGCTCCGATGTACACGAAGTTTGCAGCACCAAGCTGGTGCAAGTTGCGAAGACGCTGGAACTACATTGCAGAAATACGATAATCAGACATCGCGACCACAACCGAGATACCATATTCACAGAACGAACCTGCAGCGTGTCGATGATGCGCATGCAGATCGGCTCAAACTCGATGAGCCCGTGAACGTTGTCTTTTATCTGAAAATGCATTGTATAGGTGAGAAGGATACCAGTCAGTCGAAAAAAGTTTATATCGCAACAGGCACACGTGTGATCTTACCTTCTTCTTCTCGTGGAGAGGGGTTTTGGCTGTTCTTGGCGTGAAGATGCTTGCAGCGGGCGCACTGCTTCCCAGAAAAGCAGCGTGTTTGTCCGGTGTCACCAAGTGCTGATTGCGTTTGGCTCCAGCAACTAAACCAGCACTCCAATCATCGACCATCGTATAGCCCTGAGCGCACCAGCCTTTTTCTTCATCGGATGCTTCGTTCTTGGCAATAACGCCATCCACACTGCACACCGACACACCCGAGACGATTGCCGCTTTACATACAAAAGGATCAGTGTCACGCAGCTCCACATCTTCCTAGGAGGAGAACAACTCGCCATCAGTCACTGTACCGGCGTTGCCATTTTCTTGTCCTTGCAGCTGTTCCTGGATCTTGTCTCTCGTCAGGCCATCGCTCGTGCGCTGCTTTTTCTTCGCGACCGTCAGCGGCATCAGCTCGTCGCTCACGTCGCCGGCGTCGTCATCCGCGGTGAGGCGCTTGGGTTGCAGCCGCGCCGACGCCCTGCGCTGCTGCCGCGAGAGCGCCGTCCAGATGCTCTCCTGCTTCTTGTCGCTGCTCATGCTCACTCGCGGGTCGTCTTCTTCTCTTGAGCGCAGAATGCGGAATGCGAGCCCCAAAATGCTGGTTGATCTTTCCCGTTTAAGTTACGTTTTTTTGGTATAGAGGCGGAACAAGTCAGGTCGTGTACTTTGATGGGGGGAAACGTTGAACCAACTATCACTCCACATCGACGACCATCACTCCAACTTCAACCACAAATAGCATAGAGCGCCCCATGCAAGTTGAGTAGTGCTGATGGTAATGAAACAAGCTTTGCGCACTTATATTAGCAGGTGTCGTGGCTCTAGATGGCTTCTCAGCACGGATGTAAGCCGCTTGTCATATAAAACAATCTGTCGGATCTAAAACCAGCGCTTGTAGCCCCTGCGGACCTCATATATGCACGTGTTGGCGTTCGTGAGGTAGTTCTTCCGCTCGTATTTGACATAGAGCTCGCCAGCGGGCAGGTTCTCGTAGTAGATGCCGCCAAAGTCGATACGCGCGGTCTTGCCATCCGGCTGGTCGGCCACCTTGCTCATCTGGACGTTGAAACACTCCTCCTTCGGGAAGATGCCCAGGACCTTCGTGGTCTTGCAGCCGCTGATGCCGCAGCCCGGTTGCGTGTACGTCTCGAGGCTGAGCACGGCCGCGAGGCCCGTGGGACGCGTCGCCTCTTGCATCACGATGGTCATGTCAGTCGTGATCGTGACTGGGACGACGGTGTAGCCGTACTTGACGTGGTTCACGCATCCTTCCTCAGTGCACGGGTCGGCTGCATGCGGGTCCTCGACCCACACGAACGACGACTTGGTGGCGAGCGCACGCATGGACGCAGCCGAGACGCTGCTGACGAGCGCGACAGTGAGGAGGAGGACGAGGTTGCGAGCGAAAGCCATTGGGATACACTGGTGGAGAGCAGGTGGAGTGGAGGTGATTCGGGCAAAGCGAATTGCGAAATGAGCAGCTCGTTCGTGCACATTGGCGAGACACTTCCTTGGTGCGTGGCTCACACACAAAACAGATCCGAGAATTTGTAATGTTGTCAAGTTGAAAAGCATACTGGAGATTTAGCTTATCATTTGTATGTGGCATTCCACCATCTGCTCTGCGCTCGGTGTGTCATGCGACGAGCTCATTCACAGTGGGATCTGTGGACTTCAGTTGTGTGACAAGAGTCAGCGCGCGTCACATGCCCCAATCAACAATTTGAAGCGCTTGCTAAGCGGGAAGAGTCCACAGCGACCGCTTGCGAATGCGTCTGAGCATCGCCTCCGCCAACAAGCAACCTGCCTGTTCCATTGAGCCGCACATGTGAACGTGATTGAGCCTGTTCATCATTTGGTTCGAATACTGGTATACCGGTACACTGAGCACGCAGCACCTTCGAAAGGACACACAAGTCCAGATTGGCTAGGGATGGACCGCTTCGACCTGTCGCGCCAGGGCATCTCGAGCCTCGCGCAGGTCTCGGACGACATCGTGCGGCAGGTGGAGCACGGGGATGACCACGAAAGCAGCCAGGACCAGTACGAGTACGCGCTTAGCTTCGCACAGAACCGCATCATTGAAGTGCACGCGATCGGCCGCTTCGCGCGCGTGAGCCAGGTGCGCAGCACTCGCTATATGTCACATAACTGCAAGGCTGCACTCACACGATTACATATTGGCTGCCATCATCAGCTGGATCTCTCGAGCAACAAGATCGTGTCGCTCGAGGGCGTGCAAGCACTACGGCGGCTCGAGAGCCTTAACCTGTCGCGCAACAACCTCACCACTGTCGACGTGCTCGCGTCGCTGCCCAATCTGCGCGTGCTTAGCGTCGCGGAGAACAGCATCGTCCAGATCGATGGACTGTGCGGATGCCGGGAGCTCATAGTGCTCGACGTGTCGTACAACAACGTCGCCAAGTGGCCGCGTCTGGGGGACATGAGCACACTCGAGGTATACATATTTCCTTATGCTTGCATCAGTAGGATAGGCTCCTGCATACTGACGCGGATTCGAGTGATATCCATGCTGTCTCGTGTAGTCTCTCGACTTATCGAGCAACCTGCTCGAAGCCTTCGCGCCGTCAGCCGTGCCTGGGCAGTTCCCAGAGAGTCTGCGCCGCTTGTCGATCGCCAAGAACCAGATTCATGAGGTAGATTTTAAAGCACATCTGAGTCCTACCACTGGTTCTAAGAAGCTGGTCCTCGATTCGCTTATATATGATGCAGTTGTGCGGCATTGCGGCACTCGGAACGCATCTGACCAAGCTGCAGAGCCTCAGTCTCGAGGGCAACGTGGTTGTGAACCAAGTGACCAAGAGCGGCGGGAAGCTGGGCTTTCTCCTCACCAATTTTTTTCATTCGGTCGATCCCAACACCGCAGCAGATATAAACGAGAGGTTTATCGTATCTCCATCGATAGTTGCGAACGTGCATCTGGCGATCCAGCAACGGAACGAAGACGCGCTCTTGGCGTTCTTGAAGACCGGATTGGCTGCCTCGCAGAGCGAGGCTGACGTCCCTATGACCCGCAATGCTGTTGTGGCGTCCACAATTCAGGCGAGCCGCTTCAAGGTTAAGGAGTTGGCACTTCCACAGCCGCCAGCCGTGATAGCGACTGCAGCAGCATCATGTCGAGAGATTTCTCCAGTCAGTCAGCCGCCAGCCTCAACTGCCACTGTTTCGCCCATGGCGCTCTCGAAAGAGAGCAAGATGGAGATGTGGAAACGTATTACGGAAGAGCGGAGAGTCGCCCAGGAGAAGGAAAAAGATCGGCTTCAGCGGGAGTTGACGAAGGACCACGACAGAGTGACAAATGTTCCCAGACCGGCGCGCTCCTGCGATGTCAACGCTGTCGATGAACCAGCACCAGTTCTGCCAGTCATGCTGCCACCAGCAAAAAATTACCGAACTGTAGAAGATTTCGTCGCGAAGCCACCACCGCCACCTCCCCCTCCATCTCCACCAGCAGCTCCAATACAAACGCGACATCTTCAGCAACAGGACCGAGACACAGTCGCTGTGACGTCATATAAATCCCAAGCTGCAGTGGCAACGAGAGAGCCTCGGGATGGTGATGATGCGGACAAATCAACACCTGACTCGTTGTCGTTTGCTAGTCAAGTCAAAGTCCTCACTGAGCAGATTGCCACGATGCGCAAGTACATGACGGTGAAGTGGTGGTGGAAAATGGTAGAAGTAATAGGTATTGGTCTATCTCGGAGTGCTGACACTGTGCATCCATGGATGAACGTGCTCAGGTTTGGATCAAGCGCGAGCAGATGGCGCGTGAAGCGGCAGCACGGCGCATTCAGAAATGGACTCGACTGCAGCGATCTCGACGCGCAATCGCAGCGAGAATTGACACAACGAGGCGGAGATGGCGCGCAAAGTATTCTTTAGAGGCCCAAACCCATTTCACCACTGCTACGATCCGCATCCAACGTGCCTGGCGAGCGTTTGTCGATTATCGAGTGGTGGTTCTCGGCTTTTCACTACAACTGAAGGGCAAATGCAAGACCCAGTCTCGTTTTCAAAGCCACCAGATCAACCTGCGAGTCATCACCACAGTCGCTCGCTTTGGCTCGGACGTCAAGCAGCTCCAGCAGGTATGCGTGGTGCACGAGAGGGCGATGACTGAGCTCTGGGACAACACGGCGCGCTTTCGACGATACCTGGACTACAGAATAGACAAGGCGGTGGTTCACTTCCAGGTGAGTGTTGAATGCCACATTATATCATGACATAGTGTTGTGATGCTGAAATCTATTGTGCTTGACAGAGTCTGTGGCGAGGCTGGAAAGTGAGGAGATCCCATGGCTTCAACTTTAGGAAGCGGAGCAAAGTCTCAGACGAGGTCGCGACTCTCAGAAACACGATACAGCTGCAGAACCAAGAGATCGCTCGTCTCTCGCAGCAAGTGGAGACACTGCAGAGCGCTGTCGAGCGCCTCTTGTCCTCGGGCAAGTAACAACAAGACCAAGGGGAATTTATGCTAAAGCTTCCCAGCTTTTTCTATCGGCATTTTTCTGCAGCTATAAATTTGTATGCACTTGTGCAAACACGATTTCGAGATGCTGAAGTGCAATCCCACCTCAACTCACAACTTAAGATCCCACATAGCACAATAATGCAGGCGCTGCCCTCACCACACGTCGAGGGGCTCGCACGAGAGGCTCGCCGCATCACCCACTCAGCGTCCATCCACGCAGCACTGACGCAGCTGCTGGCATTTAAGCCCAAGATCGGGCTCACAGCGCCGCTGCACCGCTCACGGCCAAATTTTTCGCTCTCGTTCTCCTCCGTGTACAAGGAAGACGAGCTGGAACGCCGACTTCCACTGGCGCTCAAGGCACTCGCGACTATCCTTGCCCACTCGTTCCGACTCAACAAGTTCTCGGTGCTCAAGAAGAAGTTCTGGAAAACCATCCTTGCCTCCAAGATGATGGCGCGCAATAATGAGTTTGACAATTTCAGCGTGGACGGCATCAACCAGCACCTGTGGATGATTGAAGACGAGAGATTTCCGGAGTGCACGCTCAAGCTGCACCACAACAAATCGATGACCGAGACGCACCAAGACGCGATCGCACAGTTCTTTAGATGCCTCCTGAGCACGAGATGAATGGTGCAGTGCTTCATGAATGTGCGGCGTATGCACCGAACGAGATCTACATCGAGCTTGCATTCACGCACTACTTCAGCCACGTCAAGCTGACGCACGCGCACCTGCACCTGATTGAATGCATGCTGGACTGTGTGTATGCGAGCTCAACGCGGCAATTTGCCATAGGCAAACTCGACATGAGCAACAGTGAAATGGATGCTGCTCAGCTAGCAGCTCTTGCCAGCATCCTCGAGAAGAACCGCGCAATCTATAAAATCGAGCACATGCCCCTGAAACACCTCATGGATCAGAAATCGTCGGCTCAACGGGCCACTGGGCTCCACACTGCTATTGCTATTGCTTGCAGCTCAAATCTTAAGGCGCTGAACATCAGTCACAATCAGTCTACGGTGGAGCATTTTGCAGCTATATGCTTGGCGCTGCGCTAAGATTCCAGTATCGAAACGCTGGACTTGCAAGATAAGTTGAGGTTCATCAAGCCTGCTGATCAAGCGCAGTGCTGGCGGTGGCTCACGTATGGAATCTTCTACCCGCGGTCCAAGAATCTCGCTACCGACAACGCGTTCCGTCATCTCAAGATGGGCAGCAGCGACCGTTTTGAGCCCAATCACTGTGCTGCGTTCGTCCGGACGTTGTCGGA
Source organism: Globisporangium paddicum (assembly GCA_023334015.1). Taxonomy (NCBI): domain Eukaryota; phylum Oomycota; class Peronosporomycetes; order Pythiales; family Pythiaceae; genus Globisporangium; species Globisporangium paddicum. The sequence goes on from JAASFV010000133.1 coordinate 12,347, forward strand.
TCCTGCCGGTGAGCTAGTATCTCGAGGCACATACGAAATTCGTGCGACACCGAATGACAAGCTCCTGCTGTGCACAATCCAGACAGGCGCGATGTTCTATGCAGCTCCTCAAGCCAGCAAGATGGCAATCCACGAACTCGTGAAGGAGCGAGTGCTGGAAGCTCCCTGTCAGGAAGACGGATGGACGTGTACTGTGCTTCCCGGGGTCGGGCTTGGATGGGTAGCAGATTACCAGATCATCAGTGTCGAGTCTGAGTTCATGGACGACTCGTATCGAAGCGACATCAACCTGGAGTGGACGTTCACAGCCGGTATCACTGATCGAGGGCCGTCTGGTGTAGCGCTGCGATCGTTCTTCGAGAACGTCGGGTGCTACCTGAGCTACGTCAGCCTCGAAGACTATTACATCGGCTCCCGTCGCGACCACGCCGACATCTTTCCCGCCATTTTGAGCCAGTGTGAGAAGCTCCAGCACCTGCGTCTGTGCAAAATCACCATATCCGACCTTGACGTTGCTCATCTAATTGACGCGCTGAATGGACGCCTCGGCGACCAATTACTGTCGCTGGATGTGGGCAAGAGCAACATGGAAATCACCGGAGTCGACTGACTGGCTGCATTCCTAGTGAACCGTGCGAGAATCCCAGCGCTGATGGAGCTTCGCGTGTCCATTGGGCGCCATATCCCCGAGACTGATCAAGTCTGCGCGAAATTGTACCAAGTGCTCGCTGCTAACAACAGACTGCAGTTTGTCGAGATGGAAACTACAACTCCCAGTATATTCGAGCTTTTGGCGAGCGTCAGCGCATCGAGCAAGCTTTCCAGGGTCAGTCAATTTCCCAAGGGCTGTCTCTGAGCCAGAAAGCGGCGTTTCTGAGCGCAGTCCAGCACGAGTCGGCTGCCGGCTGCTCCCACCACGACCTGGACAGCTTCATGCTGTCAGCCATCTTCAAGTTTGCTGGGAGCAGCGTTTACTGTCGGATCATGTGGGACGAAGAAGAGAGAACTAAAACCCCACCCGACGATTCCTCCAATTCCGGTGAAGAAGGCTATGGGGATTACTGGAACTGTACGCGAGTATGTGGATACATGATGCTATGTGTGCGTGAATGTCCTTATTTTTTTGCGATGTATATGCTCTGGAACAAATGATTTGATTCACTGCCAATCTGCTCGACCATTTCCATAAAATGTTGTAGCTACAGCAACATTTCCAAGCTCAGGATGTACCCTCTTCCATGTCATCTCAACCCAGTCCCAAAAATATTCAATGTCGAGAAGAATCTGCTGCCGCCGTTTGATCTTGAGCTCCTCATTCGAAGTAGCTGGGGGTCTCGACTTCCATCCTGTACCTCCACGTGCATCCTGTTGAAGCTGAGCTGGGACTCGAGTGCATGAATTGATCTTCATCAAACAGATGTGGAGTCACATCTACGAGTGGATGCTGCAAGGAGACGAATCAAAAACCGCACCCAAGCCACGCTTCGACCGCAGGATCACACACCGGGCCGATTTTTCTCGCAATTTGCAGTCTACGCAGCGTTATCTTGTTCGAATCCGGTGTGCACGCCAGCACTTGCATTCGACTGCGGTAACAAATGCCGATAGCAGCCGTGCTGTCCACCAGGGTCATCAGGCACTGGCGAAAGAGCACGCCATCGCACATTTCAATCGTTGCCTTCGTTGGGATATCGGACACGGACGCGAGACTCGATGTCGGCTTCTGACATACCCCACTTGTGTTCTCTGTGAAGAACTTCCGGGTCGCGTTTGTGGCTTGGAGAGAAGGATCCGCGAGACAAGTCGCTGCTGGAAGGTCTTGGAGATCGTCCGCGGCACAGAACGAGTCTGTAATGTTGCACGGGGTGATGAATCCGTCGCAGCAGATGTGGCTCGGACGAAATACGGCAAAGTGGATTAGTTCCTTCAGTGGTGCCATGTCGGGCAAGTATCGAAGCAGCGGAATGTACGTGAGGTCTAATCGCTCCAGTTTCTCAAGCCGGCGGAACGATGGCAACTCAGTGATGGAGAACAGGCGCGCAAACACTAGGCTGCGCAGATTTGGCACTCCGTCGAAAGGAGGTAGCTGCTGCATATATCGATGAATGCCTAGTTGAAGGAACGTTAACACGGGCAGGTCGGTGAATAGATCTTCTGGGAGTTCGCGAAGGTTCTGCATGCCTTGCCTGCCTTCGACATGCCTGCACGAACCAAATGAAGGATATTTGTCAGCTCTTTGGTTGCGTGCTGCTAAACAATCCAGACAACGAGCGATGATACATACAGGTACTCGAGTTTCTTCAAGTCTTTCACCCAGGATGGAATCACTTCCACTCCTGTGTAAATCATGGACCTAAAAGCATCACAATAGAAGAAGATCAGTATCTTATTGCTCAATATTGGTGATACCGGAACTGCACACGTGTAATCTCCACGTACACATAGTTGAGGTCGTTGCATCGCTTCAGCTCCTCAGGCCATCGAAGAACCAAGCGGTTGATTAGCTGGAGCACACGTAGGTCCCCCGATGCTGCGAGTGCTTGGACGGTTGATGTCGCGTCAATCGGATTCGTCCACTCTTCATACGTCGTAGGGGCTCGATCAGCATCAATGAGCGACAAACACGGGCACTGATGCGTGCTTTTCCATCGAAACGCGTAAACCACACACTGAGGAAAGACCTTGCATGTCGCCCTGGATGTGCCGACTGCTTTGGACGCGCACACGATAATAGCGAAGCTGAATAGCAAGAAGGCGAGGGCGATGCTTCGAGGCACATGCTTCTGCTGTGTGTTATGCAATGGATCGAGACGTTTAATTTTTCGTCTCGACGAGATCGCTTTGCGTTGCTGAGCGATCAGGAGATCCACCACACGCTTGAGGCGATTGCAAAACGACAGGTTCATGCCAATTCGAAGAAAGAGGTCGAGCATCGTTTCAATGCGAAGCGAGTCGAGCCCCACGCGGAAGAAAGCGATTTGCGCTGGGTCAGCGATCATTCGCGCACGTCTCTCGAAGCTTCCGGGAGGCAGCACTTCCATGTTGAGCAGGAACTCGTCGCGATTGAACTTAAAATTATGGTAGCTGTACGCCAGAACGAGAATCGGGAAGAGCACTGCGAAGAGCAGGTCGAATCTGCAGCATTCTCTCACGTTAAACAAGAGTCCAAATCAATGACAATTTCGCATTATCTGAAGTGATCCACTTACATGGAATCGACGAGCACCTCAATGAACGCCGAATGTGTTCTTCCAAGAATAAACATGACACACGAAAGCGAGTTCACAGCAATGAGCACGGTGTATCCGTGGATCAGGATGACGGGGAAACCCGCCTCGAGCATTTGGTGCAGCGAAAGCGTTTGGATGCTCAAGTCGATCGCTTTGAGCCAAGTGTTCTGAATACAAAAGGCAAGTCAGTAGGAAGCCACTAGCAGTGAACACAACCCACAGAGCCCACACAAGCCAACATACCCAGTATTTCCGATGCGCGCCTTCAAATCCCGTGAGCTCACGCCACCGTTCGTTCGCTGTTTCAAAGCGTTGGGCTCGACAGATACATTTGAGAAGCGATGCTTGAAGCCAAGCAAACGGAGAGCACTTGAAGCACAGTTCTCCTGCCACGCCTGACAGTTCTTTCCGCCACAGGATCATCTTCAGCAGGATGTAGACGTACACGATCGCGACAGTGAGTAGCCCCGCTGCACTCAGCACCACTGTCACGGTGTCAAATTCGACTATGAGCCAAAAGCGTCCATCGTCAAACGTCTCGGTGTCCATGAGAAAGTTGGCCGTGCGCGTCGGCGCGACCGCGAGGAACAGCAGCCACGATGTCCAGACGGCCGAGATGGTGACGACAGCGAGTATCGGTGGTCCGAACGCGCCAAACGTCTGGCGGAATGTCAGCTTCTTGATCGAGGCGCGGGCGGCGACGACGTGGTCTTGAAATCCTGCAGTGGCAACCACTACCTTGCGGATCATCACAATCTTGCGAAACACGCGCCGCCACTGTGCGACGCGTCTTGCCTTCGACGTGTCCATATTGCGCACATGTTCGTCGCCTGTCACTGGCGTGCTTAAGTCCCGAGCGGGGTGAACAGCGAGCTTGTTGCCCTGAGTTGTCTTCATCATGTGCATATACCTGTCCAAACAACACGCTAGTGCGTTTTAACGAGTAGCAACAGCAGCACGCGATGGCCTGCCACTTAAACATGTTCATCACGCAACTGGCCCTTCACATCTGACCTGGGAACGAACATGTCCGCGTATTTATAGCAGAACAAGACGAGCGTGCGAGTCGGGAGGAACGGCACCGAAGCCTCCACTGCGTCTGGTCCGTACTCAGCGGCCATTAGCAGCCGTTGCGGAGGCCGTGGCAGATGCCAGTACACGCAGACGCCGCACATGCGCGTGATGGGACGGATTCCGCACGCAAAGTTGCCTTTGCGTGATTTTTTTTTACCATCACTCCCGCCCTGAACCCATGTGAAATTTTTTTGGAATTGTTTCAAAAATCAAGCACACTTCAACGTCTGTTTACTATGGAAGTACCTAATGTTTGAATCCATCGCGTGCAGCATCACAAATTGTTCCTATTTTGACCTGGTATTTCTATGCTGATGTTCCAAGAATCTCAAGTGAGAAATAGTTCGCCTGGGAATCCAAAAGGCCAACTGCGCAAAATGGAGCCCATTCAACAATCGAACAGCTCCGCCGCACGTTAAGCGCACACGAATGGTGTCGACGGCGACGACGAGCGTGTACGCGCCTGTCGCCTGTCCGACGGTGCCAACGCTGTATGCGGACTGTATCAACAGCTCTGCAACGGCGCCGTGCGTGGCGTACCCGAGCAACGCCACAGCGACCGGGAGCAACGCGACGCAATGCGCCAATGTCAAGGTGCTGAGTGGCAGTGCGTTCAACAGCGCCGGCGTGGTCGTCGTCGCGAGTCTGCCGATCTCGAGCATCACTGAAGCGTACTTTTCCCTTGTGTGCTATGTGCGTATGATAGGCCTTGCGTGGACTCACATCTCTTGCATTACCAGGAACCTCTCAGATAATGCGATCACGAACGTGCACATTGACAACACGGTTCAGGGCGGCAAAAACTCCATGATGACACTGTAAGTTCGTTGTATTGCTTCCAGTGAGTGTGTTTATGTCAAAGAGGATAGCGAATAGAGAGAACTAACCCGTCGAGCTCCTTTTTTGATTCGTCGGTGTTAGGTATCTCAATCGCAACAGGATCGCGACGCTGACAGACTTCAAGCTTCCAGGCTGCGTGACATCACTGTGAGTGCTTTATACTACGACAATGTAAACAAGCTTGGGTATTGTGCTGAATATATTTTTTTGATTGGCCTATTTGCTTGACAGAAAGCTGGGTTCCAACCTCATTGAAAACCTAGCGTTCACAGACGGGATCAGCAACATCAACTCACTGTACGAGGCTTTCTTGAATCAACACAGCAAGCTCACGCTACTACTAAACTGGCGTGTCTAACCCAAATTATGGTCTGCTTTTTGACATTAGAGATGTATCCGATAATCCGATTGTGAATGTCGATGGAGCGACGTTCGGCGGAACAGGAATCACCATCTGGGCACGGAATGTCAGCGCCACGAGCGTCGAGAAACTGGTATTCCCGAAGGGGACGGTAACTCTGTGAGAAGAAGTGCCATTCGCCACTAGCTTGAATCATTGTAGCGGCTTACTGGACTCTTCTGGTTTGCTTATTGCAGGGACTTGTCGGAGAATCACATGCTCACCTGGTCGAATTTCCAAACGCCGCCGTCACTAACTGAACTGTAAGCGAGTTTTTTTTGCATTGCTCCTGTCCATAATATTTAATGAGTAAAATGCAATCTGACAGTGTTTTTTTTATTTGAAGGGATGCAAGCAACGGATGTCTCAAGAGCCTCTGGGTGACTGATTTTTCCGTCGCGACTGAACTCCTGAGCCTGTAAGAGCACCGAGATACAATTTCATTTGTACTGAGTTACGTGTCTGTCTTGTTGATGCTCATATTTTATATATTCGCGCAGGAATTTTGCTGGCAACCAGATTTCGTCGATCGAGGGCATCAAGTTCCCCGACAAGCTCCAGAAATTGTACGACTTCAATTTTTTCAACCCGATCCGATTATACCCAAATGGTTCGATACTAACGAATTACCCTTCAATACCTCATTCAATTCTCCAGGTTCCTGAGTGGATCGGAAATTTCGAATTTCGCGATCCGACAGCACGATGTTGCTATCTTGAAACAGCTCTCAGAGTTCAACGCCACGTCCATGAACGTCGCCCAGTGTGATTCGCGTGCGAGCAAGACGACAGTCGAATTCGGCAAAGCAAGTTACCAGGTCTGCGTGTTCAAAGGTAAGGCATTTGGTTTACCCTCGATTGTTGACAGTTTTGTGTATGCTCGGAATTATCTTCTCCGACTAATATCTGTTGAACACATCCAAACATGGTGCTCGTAGATGCCGATTTCGACGCAAAGTATTTCAAGATGGCAGACGTCGACGTGGACTCCCCAGTCATAATGGCGATCACCATTGTCAGTGTCGGCATCACGATTATCGTCGCGCTCGTGGTCGCAGGAATGCTCTACAAGCGGCGAAAGATGCGGCAGCTCGAAGCGACACGCACCACGCGCAACACGACGGGCGGCCGGTCGTCGCTCGATGACGTGTCCAAGCTCTCGCTCCTCGATGATATCCGCAATGACCCAGTATTGACCAAGTTCCGCGTGGACCAAAAGGAGGTTGTCCGCATGCGCACGATTGCGAAGGGCGGCTACGGCGTCGTGCACCTGGCGACCTATGGGCGGCGTGATATCATCATGAAGCAGTTGCTGCCCGAGAAAGCTAAGGATCCACGCGCGATCTCGCAATTTGTCGCCGAGATCCGTCTATGCTCCGCGCTGGAGCATCCGCGGATCGTGAGTTTCCTAGGACTTACATGGTCGACGTTGGTCGACCTGGCCATCTTGATGGAGTACATGCCGAACGGAGACCTCGCGCATTTGCTCAAGAAGCAGCGCAACGAGCACAACGGCCGGAAAGAGTTCAACTGGACGCGTACGAACTCGAGTTTGGGACGCAACAAGCTCCAGCTCGCGCTTGACATCGCTGAAGCGCTCATGTACTTGCACGGTGCGTCGATCGTACACCGCGATTTGAAGGCCCAGAACGTGCTGTTGAGCAGTGTGTGGGAGGCCAAGCTCACGGATTTCGGTGTGAGTCGTGAGATCGGTGAAGAGATGACGGCTGAGGTCGGCACAGTCTCGTGGATCGCGCCAGAGATCCTCAAGGGCGAGGACTATGGCGTGCAGGCCGACGTCTACTCGTTCGGTGTGGTCATGTCGGAGATCGATACGTGCGAGAAGCCCTACGCTGCTGGGATAGTCGAGAGCCTGCCAAGCGGTACCACGACCATCTCAGAGCCGTCAAACACGAGGATTGCTCTCGCTGTGATTGAGAAACGACTGCAGCCGTCGTTCCATGACGACTGTCCCGTTTCCATCTTAGCACTCGCGAAAAAGTGCCTGAGCTACTCGCCCGAGCTCCGCCCCACGGCATCTCAGCTACACCAGGAGCTACTCGCGATTTCCCGCTCTACATCAACCACGACGACTTCTTCGATAATGTCGACTTCGTCTACCAGTTCGAGAGAGGTGTCCACATCACAGGGCATTTTCTACTCGGTGCTGTAAGAGCTACACACCAAGTGGACGCGATTCCATTTGGTTGACGAACTCGCGCAGGTTTTAAACAGGCGACAACTGGTTCTTAGCATCGAGTGTTTACATCGCGAACGAGTGCATCTGCCGTTCGACGCCCATCAACACAGCGCTAAGGCTGGTTCTGGTGCCTAAGGTAACCACTTTTCACCTCTCGCGTCCAGATATTTCTGGTGGACACCCTCGGTTGAATTAATTCCATAGCGTTCACTAAGTGGATGAATCGGGAAGTGGTTCATGTTGAATGCTACAACATTTGGTTCATGCAACAAGTTGAAGGTTACAGCATCCATCACTTGCCAACATGTTATTAGCCAAAATATTTTCTGATCCTGTATCAGAGCATACGAGTCAGATCCCCTCAACAACCTGCATTCCACTCGAACACGCGCATCCACAAGCCAGCACCAGCAACTCCGCCAGCGCAGCTCCATGCGGTGCTCACCCGCGAGAGCAAACGGCGCTTAAGAGACGTCCGGTCTTCAAGCCCAAGCTCGGCCGCGATGGCCCGCTGCGTCGCTCGCGCCCCACGCTCGTGCTGTCACTCTTGAGGACGCATTTCTTCCGCATCCACAACGAAGATGAGATCGACGCGAAGCTCCCACTTGCGCTTGCAGCGTTGGCTACGATCCTCGCACACTTGTTCCGCCTCAACAGGTTTCCAGAGCTCAAGACGCAGTTCTGGCGAGCCATTCTCGAGTTCAGCATGGTGGAGCACAGCGGCGAGGAGGAAGATTACAACGACATGGGCGTTGACCCGCACCTGTGGATGATCAAAGACGAGAGCTTCCTAGTAGTCAAGCTTGCTTTGCATCGTGCGGCCCCAATGTCCGAGACGCAGATAGAGATGCTTGTCCAGTTCTTCACGACGACGCCAGCCCATGAGATGGACGACGCGCTGCTTCGCCAGTGCGCCCCACTTGAACCAGACAAATGCGCATACACCTTTAGTTTGGCCGTGAGCACACTATTATCGCACTGACGCCTGAGTGTATGCAATGACTTAAAGGTATGCTCGACGTCCTCTACGCCAGCTCGACGCGGCAGTTTGCAGTGGATACGCTCGACCTGAGCCTCGTAAAGTTTGATGATCTTCAGCTTGAAGTGGTCGCACACGTCCTCAAGAAGAACCCCGATACTTACCAGATCGAGCAAGTTTTGCTACGCAAGATAGAGACAGGGCAGTGGCCGCCTATCAACGGGAGCAATGCCGGGTTGTTGAAGATCCTTACAGCTGCATGCGACGCAAACCTCAAGACACTGGATTTTGGCTCACGTATTGTGGGGATAGAGCACCTTGCAGCCCTCTGCTCGGCGCTACGCTACGGATGTCAACTCAAAGCGATCAACTTGAACGCATCACTGTACTGGCCCGATTCCGAGGAAGCAAATCAGTGCTGGCGGTGGCTCGCGTACGGAGTTTTCTATCCGCGATCCAAGAAATTCGCCGCTGAGAACACCTTCGGCCGGATGAATATGGGCGACATCCTGTTCGACATTCGCAGGTGCGATGCATTTATCAAGGCGCTATCGGATCCTGCTCGTGAGCTGGTGTATCAAGGACTGCAAGACAGCGGTGCGTCAAAAGACGAGCTCTTGCTGCTCACCATCAAACAAGGCGCCAAGTTCTATGTTGCTGCTCAAGTCGCCCAAAATGTTGTCTACGAACTTGAACACAAAAGAGTCATGAAGGCGCTGTGCGAACGAGAAGGCTAGGCGTGTGTTGTTCTTCCAGGTGTCGGACTCGGATGGGTAGCAAGCGACCAAATCGTTAGCACTGAATGGAGCCTATTGACCGCAGCAGCGTCCTCGTCGAGTGGGGATTTAATAGAATACGGTCGGATCCCCCGCTTATCTCATTCTTCGAGAATGTCGGAGGCTCCCCGAGCTACCTCAGCCTCGAAGAGTGCCGTCTCGGCTCAGATAGACTACAAAGTGAGGTTTTAACTACTGTTCTGCGCCACTGTGTGAATCTCAAGCACCTGCGGCTGCGCAACACCGACTTTACGGATGAGGACGTCGATCACCTGGTTGATGTGCTCGATGGAGATCTCGGTGGTCGGCTGCTGTCGCTAGATCTGAACGACAACGACATCAGCAGCGCAGGAGTCAACCGATTATCTGCGTTCCTAGCCAACCGAACTAGAGTCCCAGCGCTGATTGAGCTTCGAGTTTCGCTTAAAATCACGGATACAGGACCGCTCAGGTCTACACGAATCTTCGCCACGCACTCGCAGTCAACAGGAGACTTCAGTTTCTCGAGTTCATGATGTCAGCCGATTAGGAGACTCACAGTGGACGTCACAATCCGGAGCCTCGTCTTGCGACGGTCGAGCGCGCAACCGAGGGAGAGGTACTCTATCGCTGTCCATCGGCTCACCAGATGGTGGCGTTTGTGAGCGTGATCCAACACCAGGCATCTGTTTGCAGCGCCTGGCAGGCTTTCGAGAGCTTCATGGTGTCGCTGATCTTCGATTTTGCCGCGGAAGAGATTCGGCGCAGGATCCTGTGGAACCAGGAATTGGGACCGGACTTTGCGCCAGAGGACTACTGAGGTGAACATTCGAGCGAGGAGGGATTCTTTTTTTCCAAAGGGAGTGAGTTGGTGCATTAAGTTTATTAAAGATTTCAAGATGCTGTTCATTCGAGAGGTGAGAGGTGTTGCGCATAATTGATTTCAAAACTTAGGAGATCTTATTTCTATCTACAAAGCGAGATTTCAAAATAGGTCTGGAAATAAATTGGCTGGTAGGTGTCAGCATTATCATAAAGTAAAAGAAATCAAGGTAGGTTGGGAGGTAGACACCAGAATTCGCAAAAGGAAAAAAGTAGCAAATCGTCAATTTATATTTGGATCTGATATGAATTGAAGAAAAATGAGACCCACGTGAAGCTCACATGCTGGCCTCGTGTCCTGTTGGCACGTGCTTCTTCTCGTGCTTCTCTTCATCATCGAATCGCAGTTCCTCCTCCTTGACGCGCGAGTCATACCGACTGCTTGTTCGGCTTCCATTGTCATCGCCACCAGCAACTCCTTGAGGTTCACGAAGGTCGTGGGCTGTGTCTGCCAGCGAAACCTCATTGTCGAGCGGCACGATCATGGCCGCTTTCTTCTTCTTGGACTTCTTGGTCTTGGATGGCAGGCGCAGCGCTGCGCCGCAGTGGCGACAGAAGTTCGAGTCCTGCTGGTGGAGCCCGCGGAAACAGCGTACGCACTCGCAGTTGAGTCGCAGGGCCTCCTCCTCGGTCTGCGTGTTGAGCACGAGCGGACACGCGATGACGCCGTAGCCCGTGAACATGACGACGGCGGCGATGAGGCGCCCGGGCACGGTCTGTGGGGCGATGTCGCCGTAGCCGACGGTCGTGAGCGTTACGACGGCCCAGTAGAGGCTCACGGGGATGTTAGAGAAGCCGTTCTCCTCGCCCTCGATCAGGTACATGGTGCACCCGATGACGACAATCATGGAGAAGACGGTGAACATGAACACGGCCACGCGCATCTTGTTGGCGTCGATGTTCTCATTGAGCGCGCGCGCCGCGTCCACGAAGCGCACAAGGCGCAGGACTCGGAAGACGCGGATCACGCGAAAGATGCGCAGTGTCGCGAGGTCGGCAAGTGGGCGTGCAGGTGGGAGGAAGAACGCTGGTGGGAGATTACAAGACGAATGTTGTTAGTTCTCAGGATCTGAATGGGACCAGTCTGGTAGCAAGGAGAGATGGGACTCACTGATGAAAGTTGGCACAATGGACGAGATGTCGACGATGCCCATGGCGCTGCAGAAGTACTCGCGTGGGCGGCGCAGACAGCTCACACGCAGCACGTACTCGACCGAGAAGACGATCGTGAAGATCACCTCGCAGCCGTAGATGAACTCGCCGTGGTCCGTGCGGATGTGGTGCACGCTGTCCATGATGGCTGCAACAAGTCGTGTGAGTCAGCCTTCAGGAGCCCTATGTAATCGATAACTAGAGGCAAAAAGAAAGCTCACCGAGGATGACGCTCGCGGCGATCATGAGGAGCAGGATGACGCCGCAGAGCTGGCCGTGCATCGTATTGCTGCCAAAGAGCGTCTCGTGCACGTACTTCCAGAAGATGCCATCGCGCGCCTCACCGTACTCCTCCTGCTCGCAGATGCCCTCGTCCGAGATGTCGAGTCGGCTCCACGTCTCCTTGATGGCCGTGTTAGGCAGTCTTAGGAAGTGACGCATGCGTTGCTTCATGCTCATGGGCGTTTCCGGCAGTACTTCGCCGTTGTACTCGAGCGCGTTGGACTCTTGCGGCAGCCACATAGTCTTCTGCGAGCCATCACCGGCCTTGGCGTGTCCACCTCCGGTGGAAGCCGCGCTTCGGATCTCAATCTCGACTTCCTCGTCGTCGCCCTCGGGGGTGTCGTAGGCCTTGCTCGCTGGTGCCATTGAAGAGAGGTTGGAGGCAACTTCTCAGTTGCGTTGACTCTTCCGAACTGAGCAAGACTTGAAGGCACCGCCCAGCTGTCCAGGCTTCGCATGAGCTTTCTATACAAAACCATAGCTCGTGAAGCGAACAAGCTATTTCCATGCCAACTTTGAGCCGAAAGATCGGCTCCAGATGCCATGAGAGTCTAAATTTGAGTCCATGATGGCCATCAATGGCTCTTGCAGCACTCCAGTGATGCGCATCAAAGCACGGGAGGTGTATTCATAGCTCTTCGCGGTAGGGAATGCCTAAGAATACGCGGATATTTCGACATGGTTGGCTCGCGAAGACCAAAAAATGCAGTCAGGCTGGCACCAGCTCAAAGCTCAAGTTTATAAAGCATGAAGTCAAAGTGAATGGTTGTGGTATTCATACTCAAGCAGGAGCTTCTCTCTCTATCGACTCTACTGCAAAACAGCTACACACTCATTCATCTTCAAACTGATCTCTTCCTACAGAGGAGACTGGGACCTCAGGATCCGACTACAAGCCTAGAGCTTGAGCGGGAGCACGTCCTTGTGGTACTTGGCGCGGAAGTAGTCGCGCACGGGGCCAAGCACGATGCACTTCTCGTACAGGATGGCCGTGACCGTGTTGGCCATGCCGATGCCGAAGAGCTCCCAGCGGAACGAGACCGGCAGCGGCATGTCTGGCAGCGACACGACGTTCGTGCTCGAGGCCACACGGAACTGGTCCGTGAAGCGCGTGGGCGGACCCAGGAAGAGGATGCACAGCACGACGGCCAACAGCAAGTAGTAGAACACGAGGAAGAAGTTGCGCCAGACCGGGCGGCGGAACTTGGAGCCGAGCGACATTGTGATGCCCGTCACCATCTGCTGCCAGCACACGAGAAACCAGAGGCTCGACCCGAGGTTGCTGTCCTGGAGCTGCCACCACTGCACGAGGTTGACGTTGGCCGGCGAGAACGGGCAGTACCAGACCTGGCCCATGACGTAGCGGATGCCCGCGAACAGGAAGAGCGCGTGGATGACCCAGGCACCGCCCAGTGAGAAGAGCGTGGTCGGGCCTACGAGGCTCGACGTTGGGCGCTGCGTGCCCAGTGCCTTCTGCGGACGGGCGCGCGTGATGCTGTACGAGAGACCGACGAGGATCGCGCCGTCGAGGTACATGAAGCCGAACTGCGAGATGAACACGCCGTTGTAGTACATGACGAAGCGGCAGCCAATGCCGATGAGGCCGTACATGATGAGATATTTGACGCTGCCGAAGGACGTGGCCAGGGCGCCGCGGCCCTCGAGCACCAGGTCCACGATCGACTGAAGCGAGCGGGTCTTGCTCGTGAACGGAGACACGACCGATGCCTCGGCGTCACTTAGAGCCACGCCGACGTGCGCGATACGCAGCGCGCCGCAATCGTTACCACCGTCGCCGCACATGCCAGTGACAGCGCCCGCAGCCATGTGGAGCTTGACGCACTCAACTTTGCCGCCCGGCGTCATGCGGCTGAAGATGCGGATGTTGAGCAGCAACGCCTCGATCTCGCCCATCTTGACCAAGTAGTCGAACGCTTTGCCCGTCACCGCGAGCTCCACCGTGTTGTTGAACTTAATAAAGTCTGCGATCTGCTCAGTCAAGTACACGATCTGCGAGTCCACGTCCTTCCACACGAGCGATGTGCCGGTAGCGGCGTCAGTGACCATGTCGCCGAGGATCACGCTCGACTCGGCGTCGACCATGCCACTGGCGCGCGCGATGAAGCAGCCCGTCATGGCGTTGTCCCCCGTGATCATGACCGAGCGGATGTCGCCTTGCTTGAGCGTCAGGAGCGCGTCGCGCGAGTCCTCCTTGAGCTCGTTGCGGAACATGATCAGACCGAGCAGCGAGAGTCCCTCCTCGACGGCGTCACGACTCGAGAGGAACGCCTGGAGCTCCGCATCCGCGAGCTGACCAACCTCCTTGAAGGCGATGCCGAGCACGTAGCAGCCGTCCTTGGCAAGATTCTCGGCGGTCTCCGTGTAGTTGGCAGGCACGGACTGGGCATTGGAGACCGACTGCATCTTCTCGTACGATCCCTTGCAGAAGACGTACAGCTTGCCCGTGGACACGTGCTTCATCACGACGCTCATGGACATGCGGTGGTGGTCGAACTCGAAGCGCTTGACGAACTCAAGCGACTCCGAACCATCCGCCGACTCGACGACTGGCAGACGACCCTCGCTCTCGACGAGCTTCCACTGGGTGCTCTTGAACATCTTGACCTCGACCTCGTTGCCGACAAGCTCGCCCTTGAGCGATCCGAGCGCGTGGGTCGACGCCAGACTGAACTTCATGAGCTGTGGGAGCGAGTCTGTGGCCACGTCGTTGACCTCTGGGAGGAATGCGGTTGAAGCGGCGTCCACTGGCACGCAGCCGCGGAAGTCGAGGCCCTCCTTGGTGATCGTGCCGGTCTTGTCAAAGCAGAAGACGCGAACCTTGCCACAGAGCGTGATGCGCTGCGGGTTGAGGCAGAACACGTCCTTCTGCTGGAGACGCTTGGCAGCGTTCACTTGGCCGATCGTGATAACGACGGGCAGCAGCGGGTTGAGCACAGCCGAGAACATGAACATGCCGTACACAAACGCGAAGAGCGTGTTGCTCAGGCCGGCATTCGCCATCAGGAACTTCATCGCGAGGTACGCGGCCACAAAACCGAACACAAACAGGAACGAGAACACGGCCTTGAGGTGCTCGTCGTACTTGAACTTGATCGGCGCCGGGTACAAAATGGCCTGCACCAGCTGGCCACGGTTCGTGTGTGCGCCGGTGGACTGGACGAGCGCGAGAATGTCCTCCTCGCGGCCCGACGCGAGCGTCTTGGTACCCGAGAAGAGCGTGTACTTCTTGCCAGCACCCTCGGCCGAGTAGATGTCAGTCGAGTCATTTGGCACGGGGAACTTCTGCACAGGCATGGACTCGCCCGTGAGCATGGACTCGTCGCAGACAGTGGCGCCCTTAACGACGATCAAGTCACACGGTACGGTCCAGTTCTCCGTCACCTTGACGAGGTCGCCTGGCACGAGGTCGGTCGACGGGACGACGACCCACGCGTCGTCGCGCTTGACAGTCACCTCGGTCTTGTAATGGGTCATCTTGACGATCGACTCAAACATGCCACGCTTAGCGAAGATGTTGACGCCAGCCGCGAGCACGATTACGACCGTGTTGAGCGCCGCGACCCAGGTGTAGTCGGTGAAGTACCAGACGTAGTAGCACATGAGCTGGTAGATGTAGAAGAACGCAAAGAACTCGTCCACGAGCGACTTGGCGATGGATGGCATCTCAACTTCAATGGCATTGCGGCCGACAATATCGAGGCGACGCGTGTGCTCAACGGTCGAGAGGCCCTCCGAGTCGGCGAGGATGCGGTCGTACGAGTCACCGAGCACGACGGAGCCGGGTACGAACTTGTCGTCAACCTCGTCGAAAGTGTAGCGCAGGTGCTGGAACTCGAGGTAGCGCACGCCCTCGGCCGTACAGAACACTGGGACCGTGGCCTCGTAGCCCTGGCGGACGTTTGGGAAGAGGAACTTCTCGACCTTGATCACGAATTGCGAGATGCCCGAGCGGTCCGCGAGCAGCACTTCCGACTCCTCAGGCTTGAAGAGCGTCACGCGGTCGCAGCGCGCGAGCGATGTCGGCACGCGGAAAAAGTTGATGAGCTTATCGCTGTAGATGACAACGGCGGCGAACCAGACGGCCGAGATGACCCAGAGTGCGATGAAGACCTTGATGATCACGTTGATTGGGTCGAACCACGAGTCGTAGCCGCCCTTGCCGGCGAATTTGCCCGTGTTGTCGCGGATGACAAGGATGATCGGGATGTTGAGGAAGACCGTCATAAGCACGAAGTAGGCGAACACGACCTTGCCCACAACCGACGTCTTGTAGCCCGTCTGCTCGACATCCTCGACGCTGTTGCGCAGCTGCACCTCGGTGGCGCGCATTGCGAGCGACGGACCCTTGCTCAGGCCCGGGGTCTCAGGTCCGCCGCGGTTGTCCAGGAGCTTCTTACCACCATCGTCGTCGTTAACGATAACGACCTTAGCATATGGCACGGTCGAGCCGCCGCCAACCGACTTGTTGGCCGTGGCCGTGACCATGCGCAGCACCGTCCAAAGCGCCAGCATCGCGACGCAGACCGCGTAGATGACGTAGAGGAAGACGAAGGCCGGCTCCTTGAAGGTCGTGAAGCGGTACTTCCCCGAGCCAAAGCCGTTGCCACACGTGTCCTGCTCATCGGCCCTGATGTTCCTGCACACCGCGCCCTCGGGTAGCATGGCATTGTTGTTCTTCGGGTTGGGCTTCGACCACCAGAAGACCTTGCCCCCCTCGGTGCCGTCCTCAAGCGTCTTGTTCTGCGTGAAGCGCGCGTCGCCGCTCGCAGGCGCGAACGTGCACTGCTGCGATAGATTTACGTCGCCGTCCTTGGCAACAGCCTGGAGGCGGCACGTGTCGGCGGCGTCGCCGTACACGTAGGAAGGCGCGTCCGGGCGGTACATGGAGAGCTTGCCCTTAGCCACCCAGTTGATCTGGCGGCTCTTCTTCCAGCCTTCCTCGTAGTACGACTCGAAGGCGCCACCAGCCGGACGGTTGTACTTAATGTAGAGCGCATTCGTGGGCTTACTGGCGCCCTTGGCCGTGCCAATCGTGCAGCAGACGTAGGTCGGCGCGTGGTTGATCGGACAGGCCGCGTAGTCCGTCTGCGGGTGCGTGGCCGCGGCCAGCGAGGCCAGCGCCGCCGAGGCGAGCGCCAGCGTCTTGAGCGGCGGCATTCTTTTCTCACTTGGGCGAAGGACGCGCTTGGTGAGGACGAGGAAGATTGCAAAGTGAGCTCTTGAGTGCGAGAGCGTGCTCGTTGAGCAAGATGGATGGAAGCGACTGGCTGGCTGAGACCAGCTGGTCTCGTAGAGAAGACACGTCAACCAACGACGAGACCACTTGGGTGTCCCCATCTTCGTTGACACCATATCCGGCGGGTTTCTAACTCACTTTTCGTACCAGCTGGTATCTCTAAATTTATATTGGCAGTCTGTGATACATAATAAATTGGATTAGCTCACATCAGTGGCTATTGCCCATCGCTTGCACAGATGGATTTGTTTGGAAGGATCTTTTTTCAGCTGGACAAAACCACCATCAGCTTCGAATTACAGCAGCACAGCAGCTCCTGACGAGCGGCATGTAGAACACAAGCCCTCTCATGCCTCGCGACGAAACAAACCTGACGATTTCCTTGCAAACGTTTTCATCTTTCAGACTCTTATCCTCTCGCAAAACCAAAAAAAATAAAAATGAAGAACGAAACAAAAACGGGACATCTTTTGGATTCTTTTTTTCTGTTAAGAGGAACAGCTTATTTTGAATGATTTCTTCAAATCGAGAAAAGACATTAAAAACTCCGCATCGGTGCCCATGTTGCAGCTCATAATATGACGCACAGCACCTACTGTTATCATAGAGCCACCGCTGCAACTACATCGGCACACTCTATAAATCTGCAGTCTCTTGTTCAAGATATCATTTGCAGAAAACCTCTTTGCGATCTGAATTTTTGACCAAAAAAAAACCTCTTTTCAAAAAAGCGACATACAAAACCAGTGGAACCACCTGTCAAAGCTGGTCCACTCAATCATCAATCAGCGGCATACCGCCGCGGAAAAGAAGGGCCCGAACAGGCAAAGAGCGGCACTTTACCCACCACCGCCACATCACGCTTCCTACTACCACAGCAGACGGTAGACGTCACCAATCTGTACCGCCGATGCCAGTTCAACATCGAAGTTGCAAGTCGAAGTTGGTGACGATAATAAAAAAATTTAGCCGCCGGATATTATTATCTGAGCTCACCAGCTCACCAGAAAAAAAATCTTGAGAAGTCTAAAAAGTGTAGGTATGGAATCAGTGGACGACGTTGGCTGTGAATGCGAATGAGAGAGGTTTCTGATTGACACCTTCCATCTCCACCGCCACATACAAAACCCAAGTCAAACAGAGTTGAACCAACATCCCATCACGTTGAAGATGCTCACTTGTCGACGGACGACGCGAGGGAACGAGCGGTCCACTTTTTGACCAATCAAAATGAAACCAGTACAGTGACACCCAGCGACGCGAATTGTAAAAAATGATTGCCTGAATTGATATATATAAAAACAAAGAGTTTACTTGAAGTTTGGTGGACGAGGTCGAGCTGGACAGAGAGGACGAAGAAAACGACGGCGGTGATGATGTTGACGACGAAGAGGAAGAGCTTGACGCCGTGGGCTTTGGTGACACGATGAGCAAGATCTTGGGCAGAACGTCCCCGATCCTGGCCTAGTGCACGACATCGCACATGCGCGAGATCTTCGCAAAGAAGAAAGTGACCAAGACCGCGAGAAGGAGCAGAAGGACATGGTCATCCCGGACCACTCGACGGTCGTGCAGGACTGCCGGCTGCGCACGATCGCCACAAAGGGCGGTACGTGTCGCTGTCTTTGTTTGTTGTTGTTGCTTATGCCTATTGTTTTGCGGGCTGCGTTACTGATTGTGTTCTGGAATATGTGTATTTGCAGTGGTCCGCGTTGTTCATGCGATTGAGAAGCACCAGCACCTGAACGGCAAGAAGAGCGACGACTAGAACGACAAAAGAAAGGTTAGTGGGAGTGTTTGTCTTCTTTGAGCGCATATTAGGCCGACAATGTCAACTCATGTCATGCTCTTGTTGTCGCTGCATGTGTCCTTTGAGTGCATGTGTCAGCTCATGCTCTTGTGTGAAGCAACAAGAGAGTAGTTGACGTACCGCGCAAGGAGCCATGTTGTAACCAATTGGCTGATGTTCTCTTGTTGGACAAACACCTCTGTCAGTTACTCTCTCTCCTGGTTCTCTTGCGATATCAGCGATCTCTTTGCAACGAAACAGCAAAGCATCGCGAGCTTGCTCCTCAGAAGAAGACAAACTTGAAGGGAGGTGACAATGTACGACCTCATGGAGGCTAGCTGTCGAGTGTGGAGGTGAGCTAATGAATGGCCCACGTTGTTGACCAAGTGGGTCTCCAGTCCCGTGGGCTGGGGTTGATTGATAGTAAGAGGTGTTGGGCACTGGAGCTCGCGTTCATGGCAACGCTTGCCAGGAAATCGATCAGTATTATGTTGTCACGTGTTCGATCATGGTCTGGTCGGCTAGGAGACGAGCCTGCGCACAGAGCGGCTGGCGCTTCTGACAGTGTGGCGCTCGTCGGCGTTTATCAGTAAGCTGTCGCCAACGACATGAATATATGTCGGGCCCATGTCGCTTGGCGGCGACAAGCCCCACACGAGGCAGTACTGTTGGTTGTTCGCAGGTCCGCAAAGGAGCCTGCGCGAGTGAAGCAGCGATCGAGTCCGCACGAATGCGGACGATGACGGCCCCGAGCCTTCCAAGTCCAATGTTCCCTCGAGAGCCCCAATCGATGAACAGGACCGAGGCGTTGTCACCGCAAGATGGTGGTTCTGGTTGTGACTTGCCTCGCAAAAATACAGCACGAGCACCCTGTAGACTGCCGAGCCATCCATTCAGAACTCGAGACCTTGTGGGTGCATCGTGCGCTAGTCGAAGTCGTGGATGCGACAGCAAGATCAGTAAGCGGAGTGTACCGATATGTTTGCGAAAGTAGTGGCGCTACGACATATGAGGCTGACGCTCGAGACGGCCTGGGGCCGCCGAATCAGCGTCGCAGCGTGCGCTATGCTTTTGGGAAGTGATAGGGGACTGAGCACCGAGTTCCGCCATGGTGAGGGGTTGTGGGTGGAGGGCCACGTCCCGAGGCCACGTTACACTGCTGTCACTTGGCGCCAGACTTGATGCGGCGCCCTCTCGCATGATGTGGGTAGTGAAGCAGTGGTTCACCAGCTCCCAATGTGTGTGGGCAGTCGACTACACCCCCGGATGAGTCGGGATGAGTCCGTCCAGATAGATTGCTCGTGATCGTTGAACAGCACTCGCTTTTGCTGACTGGTGCTGCCAGGAAGGCGGTGAACGAGACGCCATGACACACGATCTTCAAGATGAGCTCATAATAAACCATGTTGAAATGTTGGCATGCAAAAACTCACTCAATAGCCACTCAAGACAACCACTTTCGCACATCCATTGACCACAAACCAGCTATCTTTTTGGAAGAACTCGCCCCTCGCTTGTCACAATCGCTCACTAGGACTCACCTCGTCACACGTGCGCGAGACTGGTACGTACCATTTGCTGGATGTTGTAGTGCAGCTTCATGGCCGTGGGGCGGTTCACTGCAGCGAGACTCAGACACGCCGTGGCGATCTGGACGATCTCCGCTGGACAGTCCGAGCTGAACGTTGGCTTGAGTTCGCCACTCGCAACTGAAATCGCGATCTGCTTATTCGAGAGACCTGCGTTGGCGTACGGGTTGGCACACGCGTCGAGCTCCGAAAGCAACACGCCGAACGCGTAGATATCAGCCTGCACGCCGTGCGCCTCGTACTTCAGGATCTCCGGCGCCGTCCACGCGATTGCGCCAGGCACCGTCATGGTGAGCAACTCCGAGACTCGCTCTCGCGAATTAGCTTTCAGACGAAAGCCCGAGAGCTTTGCCTCCCACTCGTGGCTCAAAAGAACGCTCTGTGCTTGAACGTTGCCGTGCACCACTGACTCGGCGCACGTGTGTAGATACACGAGCGCTTCGGCAATGTCGATCGCGAACAGCACTTTCGCAGGTAGCTCCGTGTTGCCGCTGTACCACGTCCAGGGTTCACTCGTGAGCGAATTCCGGTTGAACAGCAGCTTCTGTTGCTGTTGCTGCTGCTGTTTCATGAGCAGCGCCGACAGATTTCCGTTCGCCATGAACTCCGTCACGAGTGCGAGATCTGCCATGGACGCCCAGCAGTAGCCGACAAACTTGACCACTTTAGGATGCTCGAGCTTGGAGCGCAGCCTGATTTCCTCCAGAAGCCCCGTGAAGGCGTGCGCATCCTTGGCTCTATCTAAGCGGATCTTCTTCACGACGACGCGCTCGTCCACCATGCGTGCGAGGTACACGACCGTGATTCTCCGCTTGCAAATTGTTTTCTCTATCTTCAGATCTGCGACCTCGATACGCAGTGCTGCGAGCGCCTGGTCGTCCTCGATCCAGGACGCGTCGCAAAGCACGGCGTCGCGCGTGAGTTCAATGTTGAGCGAGTTCTTCTGGCGAATGAATCGCTGTAGGAGCACCAGCGCCAGCAGCAAGAGCGCAAAGCACACGACAGCCGTCATGATTACCAAGAGCACATCTGAGGGGACAGTGCAGGAGGTATATAAGCAGCAGCCAGTCATTTAGCGACAATATCGGTAGCCAGTGTAGTGCACAGTGAGTGAGCGTACTTGAAATGCTTGTTGCGACTGGGTAGCCGTAGTTCCGAAGGAACTCATCATCTACAGACAAGCAACAGACAACCAAAATACCCACACAGTCAGCAGAGAATCAATCAAGAGCTCGACAAACAAGAGCTTGCTTACCTGCAAGCACGCAGATCTGGACGACACCATGCTTCCCCACTGGCCACAGCGCGCCATAAGTTGTCGCACACGCCTCCGACACGAACGGCGTCACGCGAAACTCGGTCAAGTTCTGGAAAATCGACAGATCTGAGAGCCGGATCTCAAACTTTGTGATCGGGTTGTTGCGCAAGTCGCTGTATAGTAGCACATACCGCATGACGATGTCAGTGCTACCAGGACAGCGAATCCCACACAACAAACAATAGCACCGTACAGTTTCTTGAGATTCCGATGCCAAATGATGCCGCCGATGGACGAGAGGTTGTTGAATGACAAGTCGCTGAAGGTCCAACGCATACAAAGAGTTATCATATATAAGAAGTTGGACCAGCTCTCCACAACGAGAAAGATAACGTACACGATGTTCAGCTTGTCCACCTTCGTGAAGTTGATTCGCGGCAACTCATTGATGCCGTTGTCGCTCGCGAGCCTAAACAAATAGACACGGTCAGACAGAAGTCCCATATTCTATTTCGCTTGAGCTACGTACAGCACTGCGAGTTTCCGTGGCGGCACGAACAAACTCCAGTTCGTCAGCAGGTTGTACGACAGATCGCTGCAAACAAGTGGAAGAATCACAGTGTTGTCAGAAGGGTGACTCGAGGGTGGCAGCTGAAAGCTGGTTCTATAGAGCGAGTGACTTACAGAGTGTGGATCGAATCCGGCAGCGAGAGATTGGCAAACGTACTCAGCCTGTTGAACGGCAGTCGCAGTCCCTCCAGCGACGAGCTGGCGCTGATGTTGACCAGCACGAGCGACGCGTTCGACGCATCTCTGCAGTCAGCCACCAAGATGCATAAGATCATCAGGCCTTCACAACCCTAACCAGTAAATAATTTATACAACTACATACAGCACATTGAGCTTGGGATGCATCTCATTCGCCAGCACGAGGGTCCGTAGTACGTTGCCGCTGACATTTCTACACAAAAGCAATATAAACAAATCACAAGGTTAGACAACCCCATGATATCGGTCGTTGGCGTCACACTGTTGTTGTTATCACGTACAGAGATGTGAGCTGCGTGGGTGAAACGACAGACGCAAACGACGTGATGCGGTTATTCGCCACGTTCCTATGAATCCACACCATACGCACAATAGGACATTGGTGAGGGTCAGTCTCAGCTTTTGACCTCTGGTCTATCAGAATCTGAGAGGCACACGTACAAGCTCGTGAGTGCCGACGCTGATGCCGCATCGCTACTCAGTCACAATGACGATACAGCATGTTAAGTTAGTAATGCATAGCCTACAAGGCTTTCTTCCAAACAATAACCAACGTTTTGTCGCTGATGGCGCGGTCTTCAAAGGTGGCAAGCGAGACGTTGAACCCTGTGAGCAGGTTGTTGGACAAGTCGCTGTCCACACAACAACAATAGGAGCGCTTTAGCATAGGATTTGTCTATCATACCACACACTCACGTAATACACAAATGAGCACTACGTACAGAGAGGTCCACGTGCGCTGGAACGAGTCGACGCTCTGAATGCGCAGGCCCGAGGCGTCCGCCGCAGTCGGCCCATTCGTCGGGTCCTTGATCCACTTGACTAAGAACGCGTTCGTGCACGTGTTGCTGTTCTTGGTATCCTTTATGCCTGTGAGCGAGAGCGGAGCCACCTCAAGCCACTGGCCGCCAGCCACGCACGTGAGCTCCTCGCTGGTCGCGCTCTCACACCCAGCCATGAGCGTGCGGAGCTCTGGACACGCAGCGAAGTTGATCGCGGCTGTGGCGCTCCGATCAGCAGTAGATGGCGACATGGTGCTGTTGGTCGTCGTGTTCGTGGCGGTCATCATTGCTGCTGGCGTGGCCTGTGGGCTGTGGTCGTGGTCGGCGTGGCGCTGGTTGGGACGGCTGTGGATGCGCACGTGGGCGCTGTCGGTGGCCACTGCGAGCAGCAGCAGCGCGAGAGACACCAGCAGATGCGTCATGAGAGAGAGTGTGGAGTCTGGTCGTGAGGGCGGTGGTGGAGCTACTGAGCTGTGGGCATCGTGAGACGGCGGTGGGTTCACATGTGTGGTCTGATTTTCCGCTCTTTCTGGGTAGTACGGTATCAATTCGATTAGAAGACCCGTGCCGCGTGACTTCGACAATTAGTTGCATGTTGTTATTGCCACTTGGATGTCGTGGGATGTTATGTGCCAACTGACTGGCGAAGAGCAACTATGTGGATCATGATGCATGCCCCTTTGCTTCCAAGAATCCATTGAGATGGCGCATAGTACAGTGACACGAGTGAAATATTCGCTTTCCAGGATGGTGAGGTGTTGATGTCCACCATGTATCATATCAACGTTCAGCAAAAAAATCTGCTCATTATTACCCAAGACCTCTCGCACCAACACCACTTTCAGATCCCATGCTAATAGTCTCTGCCCGACGCCTGGTTCCATAGTATCTGGCGACGAACTTGATCCCCAGCAAGCTTGAAGATCGACGCCCCCATGAAGCTGTCGAGTCCCTGGCAGGCGCTACTTGCAGATGTCTGGTGCTGGATCACGCTCACAAATGCCGCTCTTTGGCGCAGTGGAAATCTGCTGCTTAACGTCCAGGTTACTGGTATCTTCAACATCCTCGTCCTCGTCGAGTTCCATCGTGCTAGATGTGAGGATGTGACGCCAGATTTTTTTCTTGAGCTCTGGGAAGCTGTTGAGGCGGAATGAGTGCGCGAGGATCGTTGCCAATGCCGTAAGCGCACCTGGAAGCTTCCAGTTGAACTTGTCTTCCTCGTACACCCAATGAATGTCAGCATGAGAGTGGGTTACGAGCGGTGGATAGGGCCATCTTGGCCAAGCTTGGCCTGGAAGACGAGAAGCTTGTGTAGCGCCGCGCGGATGGACTTCGAGCAGCAGATACGCTTGCTCTCGCGCTCGAGTGCGGAGTGCATGGCAGCGTGCGGCAGCAACGGCGACGCGGCACGCAGTTTATCGTCTGGTGCTTTATTGGTCTTCTGATTCTATACGAATATTATCCAAGTGGCGCTTCGAAGAGCGCTGTGTACGACAGAGTGTGCCGCACAGAAGATCTCCCGCGGTGCAAAGTCGGCCCCAGGGACGCCCACCCTCTCCTGACGGCTGACAACCTCGCTGAACTCGCGGTGTGGAGGACCAACAACCCGTTCAAGACAACGTCGGAGTACGTACTGTGTCAGCGTGTCTGTGGGTTATGTGGCTCTGTTTGTTAGCAGAAACCGTCTCGAGAAAAGGATGATGCCCAGTGGCCCAGGTCACAGCGCGACACACATGGAGGCCGCAGTGGTGGAAGCTTTTCGCGCTGCGAAGTTCAGGATCCTCATCTGTATCTACATCTTCACGCATAAGGATGTGAGTTTTTTTATTTGTTATTCTATGGTTTTCTTTTAATTTTTTGTGTTTTTATTATTTTTGTGCTGTTTATTATTATTATGTTGCTGCTGCTCTTCTCGACATACGCGAGAAACACCAAGGCATGACGATCACTGCTCTGTGTGATCGGACGAAGGCCGAGCAGAGCGGCTCTCAGATGAAGCGTCTCGTTGAG
>JAASFV010000134.1:0-37568 GCA_023334015.1 Globisporangium paddicum
GCAATTAGATCGCAGGAACTGCTGATCCCTTTGATCACGAGTCCTTGTGGAAGTCGTGTAACACATGCTTCCTCACTCTGTGTATTGTGCTGAGTAACTCGGGAACGCCCGGTTACAACTGGTAGCACTCGTAGTCAATCTACGACCTGGTAGTGGTGCCTACCTGGATCACTTCCTCAAGGATTCACG
The DNA here is from genome assembly GCA_023334015.1 of Globisporangium paddicum. Taxonomy (NCBI): domain Eukaryota; phylum Oomycota; class Peronosporomycetes; order Pythiales; family Pythiaceae; genus Globisporangium; species Globisporangium paddicum. The sequence goes on from JAASFV010000134.1 coordinate 190, forward strand.
ATGGCGTCTTTCGACCCATCCATGTTCCCACACCTCTCAGCCGAGCATCGAGACGTGCTTGCGCTGTTCGTTGAGGCACTTGGTGAACAAGCCACGGTGGAACTCCTCGCAGCATCGGCAGAGCATCAGCTCGCCAGGCTGGAGCAATTCAACAGCGTCATGAGTGCTCAAAGACACTATGGCGAACAAGCCATACGGTCCCAGATGGAGACCACAGCCAACTTGACAGCAGAAATGCTCAAGTCAGCCTCCGGGTCGTACGAAGCGCTCGAACGAGTCGTGAGTGTGGTGGTGAATGCCACCACTTCAATGGCAAGCACCCCAAGGGGGCCCTCTACGACGACTGACACTGTCTACCCTCGAGCTGTCAATATTGACGCTCCGAAGTTTGACGGCAGTAATGCCGTCAAGATGATCCGCTGGCTGCTCGCCGTGGAGAGGAGCACGAAGGCTCAGCTTATTGATAGCAATGATCAAATGGTATCCTTTGCCATTTCGAATCTGCGCGGTCGCGCGTCAGAATGGGCGTACTTGGCGCTACTTGGTGATGCAGATGCCTTCTCGACGTGGGATATTTTCCGCGCGAGAATCAAGCCCATGTACCAGCCCTCAAATAACGAAATGCTGCTGCAAGGCCGCTTCTTTGTCACAAAGCAAGGCAAGCTCTCTCTGGAGAACTACATTCAGGAGTTGCGCAGCATTAGTGCACCATTGTTGCTGGGAGCGTTTTATGTTTAAAAATATATAGCATACAGTCACACCTCCTTATAAGGGTACGTTTGGGGTCACTTTTTACGTTGCCCTTTCACAAATACCCTAATAGAGACAGAATTTCATACTTTTTAAAGTAAAATTTGAAAAAGTGATAAAATCAACCTAGCATTTGACTTTTTATAGGCTAAAATTATTCATTTTTCACATTTGGCTAAATTGGCCCTTATATAATTTATTTTGTATAGATTTTGACTGAATGGTCCCTCGGTTTAGATGCCCTTATTCCTTACAACCTTATAAGAAACCACTATACTATTTTTTTGGGACCCTTAAATTTGAGCCCTTACGAAAAAAAAAATCCCAATAGAGAGGTTATTATATACAGGTGTGACTGTAGTCGCAAATTTGGAATTGGCAGCACAAACAGCAGCATTGTTGGGGCCACTCTAATATACCGAGTATGGTGTCTGTGTGGGTGCGGGGTGCGCGTTATGATGGTCACGTGTGTAGCTACCGTCACTCCGCCTCCCACAATCGCGGCACACTTAATCCTGAACCACATCACAAAAATAGCTGCTGGAGCTGGACACGGCTGAGGGTGAGGGTGAAAAAAAGTGGACAAAAAACGTTCACGTTTGAATCTACTCTTACGCCTTGGCCACAAGTTCACGATCATTGGCTCTCTGGTGCTCGAATGCCTTGCGTCCACGCTCGGGGTGTGCGTGACGATCTCGACAGCGCTCATCCTGCTTATGAGCTGGCTGCGTAATGCCGCGTTCTTTGGTGCCGCCGGCTGCCAGTACAGTAGGTTGATGTGCCCTCCAAACCTAGATATGACCTCCATTGGACATCGACATTTTCCCAAACCTACTTCGGAGAATTCACCAGGAGTGCTCTAATATAATACATGATCGATGCGTTCCTAGAGTACCAGACCTTGTAAAAAAAAATCAACTCGAATATAGTATGAGAGGTCATCTCCAGAGTATGTTAGGTTGCCACGACGGCAATCCAAAGTCATCACAAACACAATATATTTTACTAATCTTATATTAGGCGACCTAGCTGAGGGCTGTCGCTGGTGCTAGAGCTACCGAAGGAGCGTTGAAGTTTCCAGTTGTTTCAACCTCGTTGAGTGTCTAAGGAGAACCATTTTGCTAGACGAAACGCAGACTCCTTGGACCTCCTGGGGTCTTCTCGTCGTCCTCGTGCTTGGCGTACATGACGAGGTGGCCCGTGATCTCCGTGAGGCGGTCTGTGACCACGGGCGAGGCCGCTTTCGCCGTCGACTCTCTCTGCGGCGCCGTCTCGATGCCAAGGACCGCGATAACAGCGGCCACGAGCAGTGAGAGCGCGCAGAAGATCCACATCACAACCATCGTGCGCATCTCGAGCTTGACGACCATGATCGCAACCATGGAGGCCCCCGCAAAGGAACCGAGGCAGCTCACTCCCCAGGCGTAACTGATCCCCACGACGCGCACCGAGATCGGGTACAGCTCGGGCGTGTACGTGTACAGACAGCCCCAGGCACCCATCTGGCCGAGGCTGCGGAGGCAACTCGCGAGCAGCACCAGCAAGCCCATTTTGCCCACGTACACCTCGAGCACCGAGCCGGCACTGGCCACGATGAGGAACCCGATGAGCGAATACCGGCGGCCGACGCGGTCCACGAGCTCCGCAGCCACGAGGTTGCCGATCACCTGGGCCATCAGGCCGCTGTAGATCACGAGGCCCTCAGTCACGTCGCCGTCGAGCGCGTCGCGCATAAAATCTTCGCCAAAGTACACGTACGTCGCGGTCTCGGTCATGGACATGCCCGTCCAGACGATCCAGAGCATGAGCGTGCGCATGAGGTAGGGGTACTGCAGCAGCACGCGAGCGCGGTCCACGATGGTCTTGAGCAGCAGCGGCTTGCGGGCCTTGATTGTGTAGAAAGTCTGGTCCCGACCGTTGTCCGTCGACGCGTCGTCCGGGGAAGTGAAGATCAGATCATCCGCGTCCGCGCCGTGGAAGACGCTCGACGCCTGCTCAATGCCACGCAGCACGGCCACGGCCTCGTGGTAGAAGCCTGCGGTCGCGAGCCACTTGGGCGACTCGGGCAGGCAGTAGTAGAGCACGGGCAGGTACAGCAGCGCGAGGGCGTTCCAGGCCGTGAGCACGCGCCAGCCGATCACGGGCGCGAGCTCGCGACAGAGCAGCACCATGACGATGGAGCCGACGACCGAGAAGCCGCTCAGGTACACGAGCGCGCGGCCGCGGACGTTGCCCGGCGCGAGCTCCATGATGAGCGCGCAAATGATGGGCTGCTCGCCTCCAAGCCCGACGCCGAGGATGAACCGCAGGACCAAGTAGACGCCGAGGTTGGGGGCCGCGGCGCAGCACGCCCCGGCCACGTGCGCGAGCGTAAACGCGGTCATCAGCGCGAACTTGCGGCCGCGCGTGTCCGCGAGGTTGCCGAAGAAGAAGGCACCCAGGAAGGCGCCGGGCATGATCATGCCACCCACGACCGCGCGACTGGACACGGTCATGCCAAAGTCGGCGTCGATAAGCATGACGAGGTTGGAGAAGGACGACAAGTGGATGGCCGCCATGGCCCAGGTCCCACCGGCCACGCACAACACGCGCACGAACCACCACGACACGCCCAGGCAGCCGGACTGGAGGTTCCCGAGCACGTCGAGGCGCTTGGCGATCTGTTGGCCGGCGATGTGACCGTGGCGGCTGATCGTGGTCGCGTTTACGGGCATCCTTGGCTTGGCTGGGTGGGCTGAGCTAAGCTGGGACTGGCGTGATAACGACAAGCTCGCGAATCTGTCAATGAGGTCGATGGTCCATTTTGCGACAACGAAGACGAGCGCGTGAGCGGGCAGTGTCCATTCTGCGCCCACCACTTTCGGGATGCCACCTGAGGCTTTGCAGCAGCGATAGGCACTGGCAGTGTGGGACCGACTGGCCGTAATCGGAGCTGAGACTGTCGCGGGAGGTCATTAAACAGGAAGCCATCAGTTTTTTTTCATATCCAGGGCAGCCCGCCCAGGTGGACAGTAGATAACACTTCGACAAAATTGTTGATGCACCTACTAGAGTACCGGACGCTAGTACCAGAGTACGATCCCAAGAGCTCACTTGTCGAATAGAGTATGGTGCCAAGAGCTCACTTGTCTAAATGGACATCGACTTCATGGAGCCATTGCGTCTTTTAGAAGGCAGAAGATTCCCAAATCGGATGAGGTGTCCGTCGTCGCCGCACCGAAGAAGTTTCAAGTCGAGTCAAGGAAGGAAGGAAGGACCAAATTCACATTGAATCCTGCACATCGCGCAAATGGCTCCGACGCGTCTGTCTTAACTGAAGGTTCTGACATTTCCACTGACTCCAAGCGAAGTTACTTAGACACTGTGTATAGTGTATTTTCCTGGCAACTCTGTGTACTGGTAGAAAAAAACACAGAAGCGAAGTCAGAAACACTGTGTTTGGCTAAACACAATATTTATCAAGGGGTAGATGGAACGGAGCCAGAGCAGCACCGAGAGGGCATTGCGTGATCTGCAAAGGCCAGCGATATCGGAATTTTCGGGACATACATACATATATACACGCCATATTTGACAACTTACGAGGCGCGAGACGTCCAAGAGAGGGCTTTAGAGTTCTCCTCCAATAATATTATATCAACAAGTCAAAATGCTTCACACAGCTCAAACAAGTGTGGATCATTGATTACTTTTTGACAAAAAATAATCTTTTGTCATTATTACGCATTTCGCCGACGAAGGTAAACGGCCTGTCTGTGCGCCAATGAGTGGGGCAGGATCTTGCTCTTCCAGCAATCTGGCACCGCAGACCTGCCAGTCAGTTTCTGAAGGAACTGACCTTCTTGGCCAGTGAAACCATGGACTCCCAGAGTTCTGGCTTCGCTGCACTCTCAGAGTTCTCGCTTCGCTGCGAGTCGATGTACAGTATTAGAATGAGAACGACCTACCGCATCAGAGGTCGGGCTTTTCTTCTTACCACAGTCATAACGAGCTCCTTCACAGCAACAGAGCTCGCGGGCAATCACTTGTCAAGCAAGGCGGCATCCAGCACGACGGACTTAGCAACAGCTTCGCATCTCCACGCTGTTGCGCAATCGTTCCTGATCATGCAGGATACTGAGTGCAACTTTCTGGAGACCAAGGACTTCAGCGACTTCAGCCGCGAGGCGAATCATCCGGATGGTGCTCGCGACCGGCATGGCCTCGCATTTCATATCAGGTGACGGCTTTCAATCAGCCTCGGTGCCACTCGAAAGTACAGCCGTCTGATGACTTATGTAGGCGGCAAGCGGTGGCTTGGGTTTACGAATCAAAGGCTCAACTCGAGTCACTGGGGATCTTGAGTTCTGGATTTCTGCACGCACACAGAATCGATAGCAGAGGTTGCTATTGCACCTTGAAGACCATTGCTGGATAGTCTGCTGCGCTGGGGGTCTAGGATTACATCGCAACAGGCTATCCACTGCGGGCAACGTTGATTAGCATTGCGGCACTGCTGACCTGTTTCGTTTCTTCACGCCGCTCGACCCAGATCCGCTCAGCGAACCACACAAACGTTACACTCTTCACGCGCCCTGCTCACACTGCTGCCATCACCATCACTGGCTAATGATTCGCTGCTTCTTTTCTTGAATTTGAAGATACAGCTGTTGCCACTCACTTTCAAAGATCGCCTGCCAGAACTACTGCACTTCGTGACGCTGCTCTAGGGCTTTGAATCTGTCGTCCTCTGTGGGAAATGTCTACAAAGTCACCAAGGATCGGGTTTCGTGTGAGTCATGAGAGCCACACGTTCGGTCAGACACAACTCGATCCTACCCGTCGTCGCCTCCAGTCCTTGATTGAGTACTTCCTGATGTTCTTGACCGCACTCTCCATCGGACCGAGAGCCGTACAGCCGCGCTCAGGTTGCAGCAGCTCTTCGTCATCGTGGATCACTGTTGTTGTGGAGGCGAAGGCTGCGCCAGTGGTCAGGCTCGTCCGCAGACTGCCGCCGCTGCTCGATTTGCCATTCTCGTCAATGCCGCTCACGTCCTGCGGCGTCTCAGTGCTCTGCCTCCGTTGCTGCTAGCTTCCACAATGCTCCTCAAGCGCTGGGCATTCGATATTCAGTCGAGTTCAATAGACAGCGAGCAGCAATGTGATCACGTCTGGAGTCTTCATCGCTTGTAGCAAAGAACGAGCGTATCGCTCGCAAAATCTGATGCTCTGCTGTTTGCGTCGCTGCCGGACTTGCGTCCAGTGACAGCACTGCGTGCCTGTGGGTGGCATCTCGAGCTCCTCTGCCTCTTCGGCCGAAGTCGTGACGTCTCGTCTGGTCGTCGCTCTCTTTCAGTAGCTGAAGCACCTCGACTGCTGTGAACGACTGCCAGGTACAAGCATTGTGCGTAATTGTCAGCGGCATCGATCGTTGAAGGCGATCGACAGGTCTGCTGGCGCCGTCAGGGTGGAATGACAGCGGCGCTCGCGGTGACGTGACGATCCTGCAGTGCAGCGCGACGAGCTACGATTCCGCTTAAGTGCGAATTACCATCACTCCTCCGAATAACAAATATCCAAACCGGTCTTTTTTTTGTTTTGGCTTGAACCGTCAAATTCGACGAACCGCTCGACAATTTAATGTGGTGCATACAAATTTGAAGACAACCTCGCTTCACTTGAATTTTGTATGCTCATGCGCTGAGAGCCATTCGAGCCATTCAAATCATGGCTGGTGCGCGCCGCCGTGGACGCGCGATGGCGTCTCTCACTTTCTGCTGACTGCTCTGCTGTGAACATCACAGGTACGCCTCCCTGTCCGTCTACGAGCCTTCGGCTCTGTTGCGCCCCCTCCACGATGTGTTCGCTGGCTTATTGGTGGCGTCACCAACCACATGACAGCCATGAGAATGACTGGTCCAGAGCCGGTCGACTGTCATGAGAGCCCAGTGCAATGATAGCTACATGGAACGCTGTGGCTAACGCTGCTGTATGTGTTATATTGTATTGCTACAGCATCTGAGCATCCAGGGGGGAAACAGTCCATTTACCGCGAGGCAAGTGGCTGGTTCCATCATGCAGATCTTCGTCGACACCCTCTCGGGAGCTCCCCTCAAGCTCTCCGTGGCTGCGGATGCGTCGGTTGCTTCCGTGAAGCAGATGGTGGAGGACTCTGAGTACATCTCGGAGTTCCGCCTCGTCTGCGCCGGCAAGCAGCTCGTGTCCGGCTCGCTCGCGGACTACGCTGTCGCCGAGGCCGACACGCTCAAGATGCTCCTGTTTGTGGACGGTGGCATGCGCGCCAAGTGGCGCAAGAAGCGCATGCGCCGCTTGCGTCGTAAGCGCCGAAAAATGCGCCAGCGTGCCAGATAAGCGCCTTCACCACCTTACCCGTGGTGACTGCGACTTGACCTGACACGCGCTGGCGCGTTCTCGTTCGCGTTCTCGACCAATCATCACCCAGTGGCGAGTGAAAGAGCCGCGCGAATTCGGCGTTACAACGTGACCTCAGTAGGAAAGAGCGACAGCAAATTCCAGCGATGCGAATCGAAGATGACGATGGCGAAGAACACTCCCGGTTTGTCTGCAGTGGACTTGCGAATTGTGGGAGGAGCGATCCTTCTGTGAATTGTAATGAATGAACGGCATGGGGGATTTTTTCCATTGTCTGTGAACCATCAACGCTCTATTGTTTGTACGTCTTGACTTGTAATGTCGATCACTAAACTGTAAGGTTGTGAACTTGGTGGAAATTTGCAGAGCTGTGGACACTGGTTGTTCATTGAGGTCAAGGTGTCGAGGTGGCAGCGCTGGGTTCATAGCCTACAGGTTCATGAGGCCCAGGTCTCACAATGTCACAGGAGTGTGGGTCGTACAAGAATGATTGCGAGAGAGGTAGCCAACAAGATTGGTACAAACGCCATTTACGAATCTCACATTGAAGCTGGGCCACGAAGAGCTCACGAAGAGCTCATTATTTTTAATTCCGCCGTCCAACAACCACCATACAATATCAAGCACCAATCCCTGCAAAGGCATGCGGGCCATCTACGTCACTGAGTTTGCCGAACGCGGCAACCTCGCGTTTACGATCGAGGCGCCCAAGCCGCAGCTGGACCCGAGTTCCAACGACCTGCTCGTCCGCGTACTCGCGTGCGCCCTCAACCCAGGCGACTGTCGCCTCATGAACGGCAGCGTGTCGCTTGTGATGAAACCGGCCGCTTTCCCGTACATCCCGGGCATCGATCTGTGCGGCGTCGTCGAGGCCGTCGGTGCCAAGTGCTCGCTGCTGGGCAAGTTCAAGGTCGGCGACCGCATCGTTGCCTCGCAGGACGCGTTCACGCACGGCAGCTTCGCCGAATACGTGCTCATTAACTCGACTCGCGCCGCTATGGCGCCACCAAAGAGTGTGTGCAGCGACCTGGAAGCCGCGTCATTGCCTGTGGCCGGCTGTACGGCCATCCAGGCGCTCAAGGACGCCCGAGTGGGTCCTGGATCGCGCGTGCTCGTGATCGGCGGCTCGGGCGGCGTGGGCTCGCTCGTGGTCCAGCTCGCCAAGCTCAAAGGCGCGGCGTTCGTGGCCGCGACATCCACGAACACGGAGCTCGTGGGCTCGCTCGGCGCGGACCTTGCGATCAACTACCGTGAGGCCAACTGGTGGGACGTGCTCAAGCGCGAAGAGCAGGACGACGACCAGCGACTGGACGCGATCATCGACTGCGTGGGGGACGCCGCATCGTGGCGCCACTGCGACGACCACGTGCTCAAGAAGCGCGGCGGGCGGTACATCGCGGTCGTCGACGCCCCTGACACGCAAGTGCGCACCATCGGTGACCTCTTCAAGTTCATCGGTCCGATGCTTTGGCGGTCGTGGAACCCGTTCACGACCAGCTACACGATGGTATCGAGCTTCCCCAAGACCAAGGAGCTCGAGGAGCTCGTGGCGCTCGTCAGCACGCACTCCAAGCAGCAGTTGCGCGCCGTGCTGGACGCAACGTCGCCCTACGAGCTCACGCTGGAGAGCATGGAGCGCGCCGTGGCGCTGCAGACGAGTCAGCGCACCAAGGGCAAGCTCGTCTTCCGCGTGAGCGACGCCAAGTGAAGAGCTCTTTTTGATGCACATCACATGTTAAACAAAAAAACATAAAACATGGTGTGGTACATTTTCATCTTGAGCAAAGTATTGAGATGCGTGTGGCACACTGTCGTAAACATAATCGAGATGATTGCCATCTGCATTCGTCCATAAAAACCAAAAGCACGATTTTTTTTAATATCAGTACATACTCACAATGATACAGCTTCTAATTCCAAAGTCTCGATTGTTCTTTCACGAAAGCACTGAAACAAGTTATGAAAACGTATAATAACGCAAAATAACCAACGTTTTGAACTGGGCCACGCAAACAAAACAAACACTACTCTGTCAAACGAAGGAAGAAGAGGCCCACAGATCTTGACTGGAAGCGAGCAAGCAGCTACGAGACCATGGCCAAGATGCAGCTCCTACGCAAGGCGCTCACGGGCACCAGCAGCGCCAGCGTGCGTGCTGCTGCGACGGCAACAACCGCGCGCGCGTTCGCGACTGACAAGCGCTACCAGCCGGTGAACCCCGTGCCGGAGAACGTGCTCGCGAACATCAACTCGGCGCAGATTTTCTCGCCGGGCTTCTCGATGAAGGAAGGCACTGACGGCGCCGCAAAGGCGCAGGGCAAGCCGGCGTACCTGGACTTCCAGGCCACGACGCCCATGGACCCGCGCGTGCTCGACGCCATGCTGCCGCACATGACGTACGCGTTCGGGAACCCGCACTCGACGACCCACGAATACGGCTGGGACGCCGACGCTGCCGTCGAGAAGGCGCGCGCGAGTGTCGCGGACCTCGTCGGTGCCAACGCCAAGGAGATCATCTTTACGTCCGGCGCGACCGAGTCCAACAACGCGATCCTCAAGGGCATCGCGCACTTCTCGCAGGCCAAGAAGAAGCACATCATCACGACCCAGATCGAGCACAAGTGCGTGCTCGACTCGTGCCGCGTGCTTGAGTCCGAGGGCTTTGACGTGACGTACCTGCCTGTGGGCCAGAACGGGCTCATCGACCTTGCGCAGCTCGAGGCCGCAATCCGCCCCGACACAGCGCTCGTGTCGATCATCGCCGTGCACAACGAGATCGGCGTCGTGCAGCCGCTCAAGGAAATCGGCGCGCTCTGCCGCGCGCGCAAGGTCTTCTTCCACACGGACGCGGCGCAGATGCTCGGCAAGATGCCGCTCGACGTCGACGAGCTCAACATCGACGTCATGTCGCTCTCGGGTCACAAGATCTACGGCCCCAAGGGCGTCGGAGCCATGTACGTGCGCCGCCGTCCGCGCGTGCGTCTCGAGCCCATCATGTCTGGCGGCGGCCAAGAGCGCGGCCTGCGCAGCGGCACGCTCGCGCACCCGCTCTGCGTGGGCTTTGGCAAGGCCTGCGAGGTGGCCAAGGAGGAGATGGCGAACGACACCAAGTGGGTGAGCTACCTCTCAAAGAAGCTCTTCGATGGCATCAACAGCCAGATCGACCACGTCGTGCTCAATGGTGACCTCGAGCAGCGCTACCCGGGCAACCTGAACCTGTCGTTCGCGTACGTTGAGGGTGAGAGCCTGCTCATGGCGCTCAAGAACATCGCCGTGTCCTCGGGCAGCGCGTGCACGAGCGCGTCGCTCGAGCCGTCCTACGTGCTGCGCGCGATCGGCGTCGGCGAGGACCTTGCGCACACGTCGATCCGCTTCGGGCTTGGCCGGTTCACAACCGAGGAGGAGGTGGACTTTGCCATCGACATGTGCGTCAAGCACGTCACGCGCCTGCGCGAGATGTCACCGCTCTGGGAGATGGTGCAGGAAGGCATTGACCCCAACACGATCCAGTGGACCCAAGACGCGCACCACCACTAGGCCAGTGCTTGTAGAGAGCCCAGCAGCCGCAGCAACCTGGCTTCGCCTTGTAGCCTGGGACTCCGTGGGAAAAAAATGAACCACCAACAGAAAGAGAGAGAACACGATATGTAATGACAGCTCAGAGACCATACATTGAGCGTGGTATTATTGTGTTAAACGTTGGCATTCTTGTCGAGTTTGAAGACCCAGGACGCGAGCGACGTGGCCGACGTTGACGCCTTGCGCAGCAGCGACGGCTTGCGCTCCACGACGGCGTACGATCTGCTTGACGGCGGTGCTGGTGCTGCTGGCGGCAGGGATTCAAAGGACGAACGACTGCCACTGCTCTCGGATCTGGACGCGCGGGCTCCACGCCCAGTACGAGCACCAACTTCGATATCCGAGCCCTCGTTTTCACTGTACGCTTCTTCTTGGATTGTGACGTGCACATCTGCTACGTCCATAATTACCACGAGGTCCTCGTCCCGAGGCGCCGCCTTCTGGCGAGCAAGCAGTTTGGCGAGCTTCGAGTCCTTGCGCGTGAGCTGTCTTGAGAGCGGAGGGCGTGAAGCTGATGGTGGTTGAGTCCCGTCGCCAACAGCTCCAGAGTTTTGAGTCTGAACCTGCGGAGCGTTAGCTACAGGCTCGACGGTCTCGATGAAGTAGTCGTCGAGCACGCGGAAGGCGCGCTTGCGACGCAGCTTCTCGCGCTCGCGGCGCGCAATCCGCTCGCGCGGACTGTCGAAAATCCACATGGTCTCGCCACTACTGCCGCTGCTGGTGCTCGTGCTAATGCCACCACCTGAGCTCGTCATGGGTGCCGTCGTGTTCCCATCGCCGACCAGGTCAGTGTCGTCCACATCCGACATATCCGAGGCCTCCAGCAGGTCGTCTGGTCCGAGTCCCTCGCGCTGGCGACGTCGCTGGCGGCGTTCCTCGGGGCGCTGCTCACGAGAGGCGCGATGCCGCCGACGCCTGGCCAGCGAGCTCTGGATCGAGTGGAAGACGTCGACGATGGTCGAGTCGTAGTGTTTCTCGAACCGGTCGAGCTCGATCTTGCTGTTGAGCGCCAGCACTTTCTTCTCGCGCAGGCAGCAGCCCAGGGCGGCGTTCAGGTCCGCGTCCGCAATCGACTCTTGGCTGTCTGTCTGCAGCCGCTCCTCGTCCTCCGTGTGGCTGTCGTGGTCGCGGTGGGGCTTGGCGTCGATCTCACCTGAGCCATTTAGTGGCTGATCCGCGGCGCGGAAGCTCAGGAAGGATGCGGCGGCCATGAAGCTCGCTCGATGGCGCTCGCGACGCATCCTGTCCACTCGTTTCTTCTCCTGGTACGCGCGCAGCTTCTCGACTTTCTCCATGTGCGCTTCGGCGCGCGCGACAAGAATTTGCCAGCGCTCGCGGAGCTGCTCGGGTGAGTACTGGTCGAACTGCGCGGTGTAGTCCGAGATCTCGTCGCTCTGCTTGGCGAGCTGGGCGTCGAGCAGCATGATGAGTTCCCACTTGGGCCCTACGCGCTCGACCGAGAACACGAGGAGCTCGTCGTTGAAGCAGTCGCAGTGTACGAGGCGCTCGGTGCAGTACGGGCAGAGGTCGCGCCAGCCCCACGTCTTGATCACGAGGTACCACGCGTAGTCCTGCACGAGGCCCAGGATCGAGAGCCGCGTGATGGCCGCGAGCACACCAAAGTACATGAACTGCTTGAGGAACTCGCAGCTCCGGTAGAGCCAGATGTAGAACATCGGGAGCTGCGTGCACGTGATGAGCACCGCCACGAGCAGCTGCAGAAAGAACGCGAAGCGGAATGAGAATCCCGTGGTTGTGTTGTCGCCCGCGGCCTTAACGCGGAAGTACTTGCGCCGCTGGCGGAAGATGAGCTTGAAGATCTCCTTGAAGATCGCCTTGCCGAGCGACGGCAGTATCATGATCAGCACGTAGTAAATCAGCACGCTCGCGAACACTGACATGCTCGAGCCGATCGCGTCGCGCAGCATCACGAGCACGAAGAGCACGTAGAACGTGAGGTACAGTGAGCAGAAGACGATGATCGCGCGCTCGCCGCGCGCGAGGCGCTCGTTCCGGTACGGGAAGAAGATCCACGTGAAGTAGTTCTCGTGGCGCCACCACGTGTAGAACGGCTCGAATGGGTGACGCATCTTCTTCCAGCAGCATGGCCCAAGCAGGCGCGTCTTGGGCACCTTGCGGTCCCACGGCATGGGCTGCCAGTAGTCCACCTCGTTCTCCGGCACGGCGAACTCGCCCTGGTACTTGCGCTCAAGGTTCGCGCGGTAGCTCTCGCAGCGGAAGGCCATTTGAAACACGCGCAGGCCGAAGAGTGCGAGCACGACGTACGGCATGAAGATGATGAGGTACCATCCGCCCTGCCACCCAGACTCGGAGCACGTGTTGGGCATCGGGTTGACGTACAGGTGTTTGATCGCGAGGCTCACCTTGGCCGTCGTGGCCGCGGGCTTCTTGAGCTTAAAGACCTTGCGTCCCGAGTCGATGGCCGTGGGCAGCTGATCGGTTTGGCAGTAGTCGGCGCCCGGGTTCCACGGTAGCACGCATGGTTGCACAACAAAGTAGATCTCCTCCTTCTCGTCGTTGTGGACCAGCGTGAGCGGCAGACTCGCGTACGTCGTGCGCAGCGTCGAGCCCGCGGCGATGTAGTTGAACGGCTCGCCATCCACGTACGCCTCAAAGTCGTCTTCGTAAAGTAGCAGGACCTGGAAATAGCTCGCGTTGCCCGGCTGCGGCTGCGAGGCCGTGGGAGTGAAGGCCGACGAGATGTCGTACTTAATGCGGAACGTGACCTCATCGCGCAGATATAGGTACGTGAAGTCGTCCGTGACGACTACGTCATCCTTGACAAAGGCATCGAGATGGAGCACCTCGTTGAGCGACAGGTGCGCAAGGAAGAACGCCATGATGATGCTCACGATGATGCCAATGCAGAGCCAGGCCCAGAACTGCAGACAGCCACGCCGCTTGCTGTGCCGTGTGCCCAGCGTGTCAGTCCACGGATGCTTCTCCACCTTGACCACGGGCTTGCGCGTCTGGATGAACGACGCGCGGCCCGAGACAAGCCCGATATCGTCCTGTTCGCTCTCGCGTCCGCTTTCCGCGGCGCCGCGGATGTCGATCTGCGGCTCACGGCCAATGGACCGCGCGTATGCCACGTAGGCCTCGAGCAGCTCTGTGTTAATCCTCCGCTCGGCTCGGGATGCGGGCGAGTGCGCGGAGCTGGGCTGCCGCGTGAGCTCGCGCGTGGACTTGCGGTGGAATGTGCTGAGCCTGACCGGTCGATGCGCGTCCGCGAGCCGCGTGATGCACTTGAACTTCTCTTGGTTATCCTTGCGCCGCTTCCGCCTTACCGCGGCCTCTTCTGCGCTCATGGGGGTCCGCAGCTCGCCATGATTATGGTTGTGTTCTGATAACAGCAGCTGCTGTTGGGACGGGGACACGGCACTCTTGACGCGCCTCTTGCTGTGCCGGCGTTCATGACCACGCGCGTCGCTGTCATTGTCGCCGTCGTCATCGCTCGTGTGGCTGTAGTAGTCGTGGTAGCCCGCGTGGCCGTCGACGTCCTCGTGGTCGGTCTCGAAGAAGATGTCGGTGGCCTGCGAGCTCGGCCCGAAGTACGCGCTCGCGATCGCGCGCTGCTTTTGCTGCCGTGTCGCCAACTCGTAGCTGCTCGCGGCATTGGACGGCGGCGGCAGCAGCTCATCAGCGCCACCAATAATGCGGTGCACCTCGAACGGGTCCTGCTGGCGGCTGGCCTCTGGCGTCGAGTGCTGCTGTCGAACGGCGCGCGTAACTGCGGCGCCATCGGCTCTATCAGCAGCATTTGTGGATGGTTGCACAGCCTCGCTTGTTGCGCGTTGCGTGCGCCACATGCCACGGACGAAGGTGACGGAACTGGGAATGGCATGGCCATTTTGGAGCTCTTCGTCTTGTTGTTGGCTTTTCGTTGGAGAGGGTTCTGGTTCTTTTTTTTAGGGACACTCTGCCTAAAATAGCTTCAGCTCGATTAATCAGCCAATCCCAGGTGCAGATATAGATGATAAAAGTGATTTTTAGCCAATCATATCGATGTTGAGGCCGAATAAGGTTTACGACTGCTGTTTACGACTGTTGATGGCCGACAGCTCGACATGTTCTCAAACACGTCGCACGTTTAACGGCAAACTGTATTACGACAAAGTGGAAGCTGCTGCACCAACCACAGAGCCAAAATCAACTCAGTACGCGACTTGTTTGTGCTAGATTACAGACTGTAGTATGTTCCTAATTAGAGTGTCGCACACGCTTTTCTTTTTGAGAGGTATTCCTAATTAGAGTGTCACACATTATTGTAGGTAACCAGAGGACTTCGACCTCCACTTGGGACTTTGACTCTGACGCAACAAGCAAACCCCAACGATCAAGAACTTTGGATCGACGAGGTTGAAGTTCATCCGTCCGTCCACACGAAGAATACGCTTCAAGGTCTTCTCTGACAGCTCCAGCGCCTGTGGGCCAAGCCATCCATTCATCCGACATCCCGAAGAACGTGACAGCGTCTCCGCCTTTACCCGCTCCTGTTAGACAGGGATATGAGTGTCTATCCACAGCTATCATCACGATCCAGGCAGTCAGGCAGTCACTCAATCATATGAATTGGTCTGCTGGACGTTTGAGAGCGCTAGCTTGTCAGGCGCCTCGCTCCGGGAGCCCAGGACGCGGCGCAACCGAGGGCGAACCAGACAACTCGGGTTCCTATTTAGACGGCTCACAGTCTCACAAGTCCGGCCAAGACCTGCAGGAGCAGTCACGTCCGCAGACGGACGCTGAAAATTGACTCAGCACCGCCAAATGTGTGAGCAACGCTTGACAGTATAACATCCCAAAGACAGCTGGACCTGCTTCTCAGGTGCAATAGCCTATTCAGATCCAGAGCAAGGCGAGCGGTATGTGCGTGTGGCTCGACTGCGTGGAGGTCTCCCAGAGGCGACAACAGTTTTGTTCACCAAGCAAATCGAGTAAAGCACGTGAGTCCACTAACAAAATGATCAGTGTACATACGTTCCAATACAAAAAACGATAAACATCGGCGAAATGTTGGCTGTCCATTTTGTATGGGATTTCAATTATATCATATTTGGGAGGGCAACGTCTTTGGAGGGGGAACAAATATCTTTGAGCACAGTAAAAAAAAAATTCTCTAGAAAAAATGACTTTAAAAAACATAGGACTTTTTGACTTGAAATTTGTATGAGAACTTTCTTATGTTTTTTATATTTGGCTAGCGGTTACGCCTTTGAATTTAAAAAAACATAGGAAAGTCTTTTTACAAATTTCAATTCAAAAGGTCCTATGTTTTTTAAATTCGCTTTTTGTATAGAAAACCTCTTTTTATTGGATCTGGAAAAATTCGTACCCTCCAAAGACGTTTCCCTCCCAAATATGATATATAATCCCATACAAAATGCAAATCGATGAAAACACACGGTACTGATCCGCAGAGCATGCAATTCCCTATTTTTCGGGATTCGTATGTTCACTGATCATCCGCCTCTACTATCAACTACCTCCTCTAAAAATCAAATTAAACCGCTATATATACAGGTTTTGTGAGCCCATAACCAATATGCAACTAGCACACATTACCGCAACTAAAAAGGTTTTGGCCAAATAGATACATTTGTTAATTAACACCCCACAAAATTAGAGAGAGAGCCTACCCTTCCTTCTTTTTTTCCTTGAAACGCGTCACCTTCATCTTCCGCCCATCCCCATCTCCATACAAAAAGCAGCATGTCCAGTCGCGCGGCGGTCTTCCAGACACCAAGCAAGCGCCACTCTTTACGCAGGTACCTTTACCAAACAAGTGTCCAGTTCACTCGCTCGCTTCGAATTATAATTCGGACAACAGGCGTCTTGAGCCCAGTGAACGAAAAGAGCTCCTCGCTGCTATTTGTAGCTCTTCGTGACGGTGAGCTGCTATTTTTAGCCCGTGAGCAGCAAATGGCGAATGCGAGCGTGGCGGCGGTCGCCATGGACGCACCGCTCGCGCACGTGCGGCAGCGGCTGGACGCGCTCGTTTACGACGACCATTCGCAGTACGTGCTCGGCTCGCTGCAGCACGCCGACGACTCGCTCTTCCGCTCGAGCCACGCGCCCCCGTTCTCGCGCGCGTCGTCGCAGCACCAGCACCAGCACCAGACGCCATCGCAGCAGCAGCAGCATACAACGACGACACCGGGCACAGGCCGCGCGAGCGGCGCCGGCCTGGGCGTGGCCATCCTGCGGCGGAGGATACCTGGCGGCGGCGGCCCGTGGGCGCGCTTAGTGGGCATCACGCCCTACTACGTACTCTTCACACTCTTCATCGGCCTCGGGTGGCTCTTCCAGGCCATCGGCGTCTTCACCTTTGCGCTCGCGTTCCAGCCCATGGTGCAGCAAAAGTCCGTGGGTCACGTCCAGATCGAGAGCCTGCACCAGAGCTTCGTGGCGCTGAGCTTCTTCTTCCTGGCTGAGATGGCCGGCGCCGTCGGCTTTGGCTCGTGTGCGGACCACTACGGACGCCGCAAGGTGCTGCTCGCGGCCATCGCAATGTGGTTCGTCGGCGAGGCCCTCGTGGCCGCCGCGTGGAGCTACGCGTCGCTGTTGGCATTCCGGCTCGTCGCGGGTATCGGTCTTGGTGGCCAGAGCGCGCTGCTCATCACGGTCGCGCTCGAATTCTCGCCCAAGCGCACACGCGGCCGCATCCTCGTGCTCTCGCAGCTGCTCGGCGGCATCGGTCTTGTGGTCGCCGCGCTCCTGGCCAAGCTGCTGCGTCCGTGGCGTTGGATCTACGTCGTGCTCGCGATCGCCTCGCTGGCCTTCGTGGCTGTCTACGTGGTCTTTCTACGCGAATCCCCAAAGTACCTCGCGAGCGTCGGCCGCATCGAGCAGGCGCTCGTGATCGTCCAGGGCATGGAGAGCGCCCACGGCATTGACCGCCAGGCGCGGTTCACGGTCCCGTCCAGCCTCTATGCGCCACCGGCGCTCCAACAACAGCAGCAACAACGAAGACGGAACTCGTCCCGGGCTGCCGACGGACGGCCACCGGCCGGCTCGCCCATGCAGCTCGCGTTCCAGCTGAACGAGGACGAGGAGCTCGAGAGCGGGGACGACCTCGCGCCTCTGCCGCTGCCCGCCACGCGCCGACTCACCCACGAGGCGGTCCACAACACCCGGATGAATTACATGGTTCCCTCGAGCGGCAACGTCGGGCGTCCACGCGCGTCCACGGATCGCCACGCGGCCGCGTCCCCGGCCATGGTGTCCTTCACGGTCTCGTCATCCAAGCGCTTCAGCGTGCTCTTCCAGGCGCACTACCTGCGCAGGACCGTGTTCCTCTGGACCGCGTGGCTTGTGCTTTGTGGGGCCTTCGGAGCCGCGATCACGTGCATCGCGCGCCGACTCGAGCTCGTCGAGCTTGCCTCGGCCTCTGAGTACGCGTTCATCGGGCTCATGACGCTGCCGGGGCTCGTGCTCAGCGCCGTGCTGGTCGAACGCCTGGGCCGCCGCGTGGCACTTGCGGCCCTGGTCTTCTGCGCGTCCATGCTCATGTTCATCGCTGGCGGCTACATGGCCAATGGTGCCTCGCGGGCCGCGCTGCTGGTCACTCTGGGCTGCCTTGACTCGTTCCTCGCAGGCGCCTTCGCAGCGCTCTGCGTGTACACGGGCGAGCACTACGCGCTTATGGTGCGCGCCATGGGTATCGCCTGGGCGCTCGCGTGCGGCCACTTGGGCTCCTTCATTGGCGTCTTCACCGTGCTCACGTCCTGGACCTGGGTGACCGTCAACAACGGAGACCACTTGGGCCACGCGGGCCACCAGCTCGTGCTCTTTGTGTCCGGCGGCCTGAGTCTCGTGCTCCTGTTCCTCGTGCTGGGCTTTGGCGAGGAGACCCAGGGGCTCGATATTGACGTCTTCGAGCCGGAGTCAGCGGTGGCCAAGAACGAGCTCGCCCCACGCACCGACGATGAGACGGACGCGGACGGTCACGGTGGCCTTGAGGCCGGCGACTCAGACGACAAGCACCACCAGCGCCACCACCGGACCTTCGAGCGCCATGTGGCCGCCCACGAGCAGCTCTCGACGGTTCCATCGTCCCCGGGAGCGTCCTTCTCGTCCGCATCCTCGTCCTCGGCGTCCTCGTCGTCCAATTTCTTCCGCAACAGCCACAAGAAGACGCAGAACTGGAAGAAGCAGATGCGCGCGTTCGCGGCCGCTGCCATCCCCACGCGGAAGTCCGCAGCGCCTACTACTACAGCGGCATCATTCCGTAAACAGTCGACTCGGTCGACACTGCAGCTGGACGACGGAGACCTGGACCAGCTCGACGGGATCGTCACGGACGGCGAGGCCAAGGCCGCGAAGTACCTGCGCCACCACGCGTCCCAGCCGCAGTACCACCCCCAGCCAGGTCGCCACCGCAGCACGACGGGCAGCGGGGCCATCCTGCTCGACTTCTCGCAGACCCGCAAGCGCACGGACCACAGCGATGCGTCTGAGCCGGCGCTCATGGACTGGCGGCCGTCTGACACCCCCAGCAGCGACGACGAGCACGATGACCTCCACCAGCACCATGGCCACCATGACGGCCACGGGATGTCGGACCGGTCCGACAGCGAGACCGACAAGTTCTCGATCGACCACGGGTACGACTCGTTCCACTCGCTTTCGACGCCCATGCTCGAGGGCAGTCCCGTGCTGGGCTTCGAGCGCTGAGATAGAGAGAGGGTCTTCGTCCGTATCTCCAGCTCCAGCCCAGCAGCTCAGCTGAAGCAGCTTTCCCCGTATGAGTGCGTCCATTCAATGTGAATGTCTCGTTAGAGTACCATAATTTAAGGAAATAAATGAAATGTAAATCCATTCCTTCCAGGTTGGGCTTCGCGCGACTCGTCAAAGGGGCTCCGACCATTCCCCATCTCCACAGTCCTCAAGCCTCATCACGCAGCTCAAGTCGGCCCCATGGGATCCCAGTCCGCGCTCCGAATCGCGGCCGCGCTGCTGTCGCTGTGGCTCTGTCTGCTCGTCGGTACGACCCATGGCCAGTCGATACCAACAGCCAGTAATGCGACTGCTAGTGGCAACACGACGATGCTGTACCTGCGCATGACGTGGGCGGAAACCGACATCGTGCGCGTGACATTCGCCGAGCCCTTCGTGAAAACCGCGATCAAGTCTTTTTTGCAGAACGCGTCCGAGGTGCGCGTCATCGACATCCGCGAGTCAGCGTTCCCCATGGGGCTCTCGGCGGCCATGCGATCCACGTTCCAGGTGCTCTTCCTCGTCACGACAATTGTGACCAACAGTACAAACTCCACGGTCAGTACGAATGCCACGCAACAACAGGGAGCGTTCCAGTCGGACGCTCTGGTCCGCTATCTCCAGCAAAACCTGACGACTACCTCGACAACCTCCGGCACATCAAGCCCGGGCGACGCTGGGTACAATGCCTCAACAGCAGTACCAGCAAGCTGGGCAGCGACGTTCTTCCCCTCATCAGGCATCAAGTTCAATTTGCTCTCAGCAGCTGACGCCCAGGCGCTCGGCCCATTCGCAGCGCTCACTCAACTCAGTACTCCAGCTGCATCAAACGCAAGCTTCATGGCGCTCGACGTCGTCTTCCGCAACATCCAGTCGGCATTGAGCCTGAGCCGAGGTCTGATCTACCAGGCGCGCCAGGGGATCACGCGTTTCCTGCAGCTACCAGTGATCGCGGACATTTACACAGCGGGGCCGGCGCAAGTGCCAGTAAATGCGGCGCTCCAGGTCGTCCAGCGGTACTACTTGGTGCTTTCGCGCAATGGGTCGCAAAGCAGCAGCAATAATAGCAACCTGACGACTACCCTGGAGAACCGCGAGCGTCTCACCAACTTGCTAATCTTTGGGGACCCGACGCGCCAGCTCGCCGACTTTGAAGCCAACGACGGCTTCTTCGCGACGTCGAGGGCGTCCATGTTCTTCGACTATATCCTGCCAGCTAACGCCTCGCTGTCGTCAGTGTCGACCTCCAGTACAGCGCTGGACGTGTTGATGATGGATGCGCTCTTCTCGTACACCTTCAGCTCGCTCACAGTGGACCAGTTCCCACCTGGGAACCCGCCAGCGCCATCGCCAATCTCGATTGCAACCACCATCATCCCGGGCGTCTCGAACGATGTCTTGATGGCCAAGATGCGCAAGCGCCAGCGGTTCCTGTACAACGCGTCATTTACCACCACCACCAGTGGCACCAGCTCAAACTTCCCAGCATCCGTCACGTACCCTGGCACAGTGATACAGTCGAACGCGAGCAGCACGTGCACCATGGTGAACGGCTTCTGCACGTACATCTACTGGAAAAACTCGCTAGCGAGCACCTTTTGGCTCGAGAGCATGGAGTCCGTGAACCAAGTGGCGTGGGACCTGTTCCCCACCGTACCGTTCTTTGCGATCTCGGATCCGGTGACGACGACACTGTTAGCACCGATCGTGACGCCCGGGAACACGTCAACGCCGATCTGGACCTTTGGCGCGCTCTCGGGGCCGTCGAACCGCCTGGACTTTGCGCTCAACCTGCGCAGCGCCGATGACAACGCCACGGCGCTCAAGGTCGAGATCAGCACGGACGTCCGCTCGTCGGTCGAGGCCACGTCCACGATTACGAGCATCGCACGCGACACGACGAGCTCGTCTTCCTCCAACACGACGCCGGTCCCAATCTACGAGACCAAGAGCAACATTGTCGTGACGTATCAAAGCCGCTTCCGGAACGCGAACGAAGTGTTCCTCTTTCTGGAAATCAAGAACTCGAGCGCCACCGGAAGAGACACGTCACAGCCATGTGCGCACTGCCAGAACTTGTACGAGTGGTGCGCGAGCCAGCCAAAGTGCGCAGCATTGAGCTCGTGCGTGTTTCTCCAGGGCATCGACCGCGACCAGATCCCGTACCAGATGCTACTCACGAGCCCACTGCAGGATTTCCGCGAGCTCTGGCCGTACTTCCAAAACTGCATGGGCTCGCTAGACGCCTCGGTGGACTTGAAGGCGATGCTGCTACTGTCGAATGCAGTGCGCTGCCAGATGCAGCGACTGTGTCCATTCCGAACGGCTTCATATTATGGAGGAGCAACTGGGACAACAAGCGACAGCATCGACAGCAAAATCCTCATCTGGGAGAGCGTCGAGGGCCGTCAACAGCTGAAAACCCAGGCAAACAACTCTCACTTCCCACGCGACATACCGGTGAACGTTTCGATGCGCCTGGGCGCCCAGGTGCTCTGCTACTTGCCCATCTTGTCGAACACGACGGCGGACTCGTTCGAAGACAGGATCGCGCGCTCGTGCAAGCTGGCAAAGTACCTGGGGCGTGTGAGCGTGAGCGTCAACATGACAGGAGGCACGACCAGCAATGCGTCAACGAGCAGCTACGACACGATCGACATCCGATACAAGTACATTGTCGGACCGCTGCCGACGCTCGAGATTGTGCCACCGGCCAACAGCAGCAATGCGACCGTGTCGGTTGAGGTCACGACCACGGCGTTCCCTGGTATACGCCTGCGCCTGGAGACCAAAGACTTCCAGTCGATCTTGCCTCCTGCGCCGGCCACCACGCCCCCGGACCCGTGCACCAAGTGCAACAAGTTGGCGCTCGACATCTGCCTGCGAGATCTCAATTGTGTGGCGTTCACAGATTGCATCATGCGGTACCCGATGGATAACGCGTCCGTGCCTCCGCTCGGCGATGTTATTCTTGACACATTCCGGACGCAGGCAGTTGGCAAGCAGATCTCCATGGGCAGCGCGATCGACGCCTGTCACTCAAGTGCCAACGTGAACCAGCTTGAGTGGCGCAAGCTCGTGAATGCCAGCGCGTGTTTCAGCAAGTCGTCGTGCCCAATTTCGTTGCAGATGCTGCTTCCGAACTCGGAGAAGCTCGTCGGGAAGTGGCGGATCGACCCAATACAGAAGCTCCAGAAGCTGCTCTACCAGCAACAGGATGGCGAAGCACCAGCTTCCGATCTCCAGATCCCGCTTGTGCTGGTTCGCAACTCGGAAGTCGTCAAGACGGACAGCAGCTCTGCTTCCGATCCACACGATTTTGAGCTCAAGTTGCGGAAGCTGCTTGAGTATGACGACCTCTCGGTCAAGATCGAGTTTGACAGACTCCAGAGTAACTCGGGGCTACGCACGATCCAGTGGAGTATCTCCTACAGCCACTGGGTGGGCACGCTTCCTCGCTTTCTTTCCGACTCAAGCTCGCCAGCATGGTCGTTGTTCACAGACCCAGCACAACAGCAAAACTTTTTTCTGGAGATGCTCAACAAAACAGCGTTAGACACCGACAATGGATCGTTCAGTAACATGGCATCCATTCTGGTTTAGAAAATCGTGCTGGTTAGACAGAGCGAGTTGTTGGCGTCATATACAAGGTGCTATCTGTATCATCCATTATACATACCTGCTCGAGTTTGTTCAAAATGTCTTCACCAGGTTCATACGGACTCTCGTCTCCTTCGCAGCACGTGAAAATCCGGCTGGCCAGCTCTATGTCAAAGTGAGTGTGGCAGCAAGAGCAAGCGGAGAATACAGCAACGAGAAAGGGCTGGACGATGCGGCCGTGGAAGCTGGGGTTGGTGCTGGAACAGGGGATTGAGCTGAAGGTGGCGACGCATCTGTGAAGTACCCAAATTTGATACCTGAGTTGTAGCTGCAACTTGATATCGAGTTGGGCAAGTGTAAGCACAGCTTTGAGAGCTGCGCTTCCATATGCTGGAGTCCAGCGTCCAAGGAGACGGTCACGTTGCCGGCTGACGAAGCGTTAGACACGATCAAAACCGGGAGGCTTGCTTTGAGCATCTTGTCGATACCGTCAGCCATGAGCATTGCGGCGCCATTCAGCTGTCTAGCCCAGTCGACCACCGTTTGCCCCTTCATGCACTTGCTATCCGCGAAGAGATCGGTCATCTTCATCTCTGCGATCAGCGGCAACTTGCTTATGTCCGTCAGCATCAGGTTCACTGGCGCAAAGCAAGAGTCGATGGGCGCCACGTTCTTAAACAGTTGGAACACGTCTCCCGATGAGGTGGTAAACTTGTCGCCTGCCATCGCGGCGCAGGCTTGGTTGTTCGGGATCTGCGCCATCTTGAGAAGGTCGCCCATGAGCGCACCACCGCTGAGCGCATCAACCCACGCCTGGCCACATGTTGCATTCTTCGCTTCACCCGTGATGCTGTGATTGATCGTCTTCACGGCACATAACATGTCTCCAACACGTCTCGTCATGGATTTCATTGTCTCTTCTGGTGTATCCCCAAGCGATTTCTTCATTTCTGATTGCATGTCGTCGCAGCAGCTCCCGCCCGATTCCAGCAGCGCAGGCAGTGTCTTCGTGTAGATCGTGTCCAGGCACGGTATGATGGTCGCGTTCAACATCGGACAGATCGACGAGTCAAAGCTGTCACCACTCATAAGCGCGTTCAAATCCTGCGCAGATCCAGCGGTCGTGCCATTCGAAGCCGACGACGACAATGGCATGACCAGTCCCATACACTTGGTCAACGTCGGATCGCTGAGTGCTGACATGCCAACACCAAGAATATCGGCAGAGCCGATGCACTTGGATAGCCACGGGAGCGCCGCATCAACGGGTGCGAGGATCTCGTTGATCGACAGGTCCTGCTCGCCATCACCGAGTTTCAGCAGCGAGAGCGGTGTACAGCGGCGCGTTCTTGTCCACGAGCGTCGTGCACGTCTTAGCAATAGCGGCCTCGACACCACGCACCACGTCGTTGCTGCCGAGGGTGAGCGCTACCACAGCCGCAAGCGTGATCACGAGCTCACTGGTCTTCTTCATTCGCCTGTCTTGTAGATTTGCGAGTGATCGAGCGTGACGTGGAATGCGGAAATGCTCAGTGGACTCTACTTTCTCGTGCTGTTTCAGCAGTAAAAGGGAAATCTAGAAAATACAACTTCATGTTCAGAAAAGATATCTTACAAATTGTATAGTTATCTCCGATAATGAAAACATCTTTAGCCGAGTTTTTATTTTTACTACTGCCTGGCTATATTTGTAATTTCATCAAAGCCAGGAGCTTTTCAGTCATTTTTTTTGGCGCCAAATCGAAAAACAGCTGAAGGACGCTGGCGAAAAGCTCTCGAGCCCGTGCGCGAGCCAGCAGCAGATGATGATGAATGGCGGTGGCGGCGTGCCCAATGGCGGCAACGCTCCTGGCGGCGGCAACAAGCGTGGGCGCAACGGGAACCCGGCGAACCGCTCGGCCGCGGCGCTGAACCCGACGGGCGCCCCTGTGGCGCTGCAGGTGGACACGACCGCCGAGGCGGTCAAGACGCGCTTCCTGCAGTTTCTGTGTGGCTATGGCCAGCAGATCTATGCGGCGAGCGCAATGGAGGACGGCGACCAGGACGACCCAGCGCGTTCCACGGTGAACTACAGCCACCAGGCCGAGGTGATGCGCAATACAGAGACATCGTCGCTCTTCGTGGACTTCACGCATGTGCTCGAGTTCGATCCGGACCTGGCGCACGCAATCCAGGCGCAGTATTACCGCTGGGAGCCATACCTGCGCACAAGCGTCTTCGAGTTCATCCGCATGGAGGACGCCGCGTACACGATCAATGAGGACGCGAACAAAACGCAGCGCGAGTTCTTTGTCTGCTTTTACAACTTCCAGCACGTCTCCCAGTAAGTAGAAGTCCTGCCACGTTGCTCGTTCGTTCCATGGCTGCTATCTAACCATGTGTGTAACTCAATGTAGCATTCGCGATCTCCGCACTCGAAGCATTGGCGAGCTCGTGTCGTTCTCCGGTACAGTGACGCGAACATCGGAAGTGCGCCCGGAGCTGCTCTTTGGCGCATTCACCTGTGGCGAGTGCGGCGGCGACACGACGGGTGTCGAGCAGCAGTTCAAGTACACGGAGCCCGTCAAGTGCCAGAACCCATTCTGCCCAAACACGTTCACGTGGGAGCTCAACACGGAGAAGAGCGTTTTTGTCGACTGGCAGCGCGTCAAAGTGCAGGAGAACAGCGACGAGATCCCGCCAGGTAGCATGCCGCGCTCGATTGATGTCATCCTGCGTCACGAGAACGTTGAGCAGGCAAAAGCGGGTGACCGTGTCGTGTTCACGGGCACGATGATCGTCGTGCCGGACGTGTCCAAGTTTGTGCGCGCGGGCGGCGAGACGGCAGTGGCCTCACGTGGCAACCGTGGCGGTGGAGGCGAGAACAGCACTCATGGAATGGAGGGCGAGGGCGTGCGTGGCCTGAAGGCGCTTGGTGTGCGTGAACTCACGTACAAGACGTGCTTCTTGGCGTGCTCGGTGCAGACCATGGAGCAGCGGTTTAACAGCATTTCCATCCGCAGCGAGTACGGTGATGACGAAGGTGGTGACGGTTCCGACGCTGCGCAGGAGTTCAGCGAAGAGGAGCTCAATGCGATCCAGCGCATGAAACAAGACCCGGACCGATACATTAAGATGGCCAAATCGATCTGTCCGAGCGTGTACGGTCACGACGAGATCCGCAAGGGAATCTTGCTCATGCTCTTCGGCGGTGTGCACAAGTCGACGCTCGAAGGCATCAAGCTGCGTGGTGATATCAACGTGTGCATCGTGGGCGACCCATCAACGGCGAAGTCCCAGTTTCTCAAGTACATCTGCGGCTTCCTGCCGCGTGCGATCTATGCGTCCGGCAAGGTCAGTTCTGCCGCGGGTCTCACGGCCTCGGTCACTCGCGACGCCGACAGTGGGGACTTTTGCGTCGAGGCCGGCGCGCTTATGCTGGCAGACAACGGTATTTGTTGCATCGACGAGTTCGACAAGATGGATCCGATGGACCAGGTGGCAATCCACGAAGCCATGGAGCAGCAGACGATCTCGATTACCAAGGCCGGCATCCAAGCGACGTTGAACGCGCGCACTTCGATCCTCGCGGCTGCAAACCCGTACAACGGCCGATATGACAAAACCAAGACGCTCAAGTACAACGTCAATATCTCGGCGCCCATCATGTCGCGCTTTGACCTATTCTTCGTAATCCTAGACGACTGCGACGAGACAACGGACGCTCGGATCGCCGAGCATATTGTGAACATCCACATGCCCGCGGCACTGCAGGTGGCCACGCACACTGGCGCGTACTCGGAGGAAGACCTGAAGCGCTACATCAAGTTTGCGCGGACACTCAACCCGGTCATCACACCCGAGGCGAAGCGCATGATGGTCGCGTGCTACCGGAGTTTGCGCGAGAACGACGTCGTGAGCAACGGACAGACCAACATCGCGTACCGCATCACGGTGCGTCAGCTCGAGTCCATGATTCGTCTATCCGAGGCGCTCGCGCGGCTCGACTTGATGGAGATCGTGCAGGTCTCGCACGTGCAGGAGGCCTACCGACTGCTGAGCAAGTCGATCATCCACGTCGACATGCAGAACGTCGAGCTCGCGATCCCTGTGCTCTCGAATGAAGACGACGGTGATGACGGTGACAATGGCGCCAACGGCATCCACTCGCAGGGCGACAATGGAATCTCTAGCACCAGCATTGGTGATCAAGCTAGTGGCAACAAGGCTGCGACCGCCAAGAATGGCTCAGGCAAGACCACGGCGACGGCCGCAGCGCTAGCCACTGTAGCGGCCAGTAAAGGTGACATCTCGCTGTCCTTTGAGCGCTACGCGACGATCCAAAAGGCTGTGAGCCGGTACATCCGCGAGAAGGAGGAAATCGCATTGTCTGCCAAGCTCGCGCGTCGAGCCACGAGGGTGCAAGGTGGATCCGACGGTGTTGCGGAAAATGATGAAGATGATGACGACGATGACGATGCAGGCGTTATGCAGGGTGAACTCGTGACCTGGTACCTGGCATCGCAGGACATCACGTCCGAGGCGCAGCTCTCGCGTGAGAAGAAGATGATCTGTTCCGTGATCGACCGCCTCGTGCGCGACACGATCCTTGCGGTCGTGGACCTGGAGGACGACGAAGAGGTCGAGGAAGAAGAGCAAAAGCAGGTCGAAGAGATGGAAGACGAGAGCAAGCACGCTTCTAGCGATGAAGACAAGAGCGCTCGTGACGAAGACGATGAGGATGAGGACGACGATTTCGACGAGTTTGACGACAAGACTAAGGATCCGACTTTCCACGGTACATCGGCTGGCGCAGGCCGCAAGCCAAAGCGAATCAAGGCGCCGAAGAAGAAGAAGAAGGCGAAGCTCACGCCTGAGCAAGTGGAGGCCACCAAGCAGGAGCGATATCTCACTGTGCACCCGAACTACGCGCTCGAGTAAGCAAGCAACCTTCAGGCTCGCTTAAATCTAGAGATTCTGACAGGTACATGGCTGCTAACGAGTGTAATAGCGACAGGATGTGCAAATTTGCCTGGACTCGCAGGCAACTTGAAGCTCTTCATGAGCCTCACTCCAGGATAAGAACTCCAGGGGATACTTTCTGGATATTCCTGTAACCGTAGTTTAGTTACAGAATTCTTGAAAAATGCAGTTGCAGATTTTTTTGAAAACAACACACACCAGATTCAGATCTGAGTCCCACAGCACAACCGACTCGATCTTGTGACTCACCCGCACCCAACTCCGCTAGTTTCGAAATTTGATTTGGAGTTTGTATGTGGAGCTGCATTGTTCCCGAAACAGATGCGGATCGCACATCTCTCTCTCACCTTTCTGTGGCCACTTGCCCTCGCTTACGAAAAGCAAGTCAAAAATAAATTTCCCCTACCCACGTGCGTGGACATGGACGAGCCACCTGCTGTCTCTGCCTCACTTGTTTGTCAGCGGATGAAGCCACACTCTGCATTTGTAGTTTATTTATTCCAACTGGCTTTTGCGATCAGAAAGAGGTGTTTATGTACTTTTGTGATGTGGTGTTATCCGCAAGAATGTTGATTTGTGGTGACGCTGAACAGTGAGGCTGGACACTTCCAGCGCTTGATATACTAGCACACTTCGAGCAAGTGACATGCCTCCAACACGACCACTTTCGAGATGCTTCCGCCAAGGTGGAGCCAGCCTTGCTGTCTGCCCATACTTGTGTGGGCTTACATTGCTGAGCTGCAGAGCCAACTTCAATCACGCATTGCCAACAGGAGCACATGTTGTTGTGCTGGTCATGCGTGCAAGCCCAAGCGAACAAGCGCGTCACCAGCAGCTATGCGTGAGGCAGATGGCAGCGTCATTATTTATTTTCTGGAGCAGTCGGAGCAGTTGAGCTACTCACAAACGAGACGGATCTTCGCTCGTTCTTTTTCGCGGATACAAAGGTATCCCTACAAAGAGTAATCCCTGGCGACGAGGATACACGGCTCCGTCCAACCTTTTCACAGAGCAACAAACCTTTTCACAGAGCGAGTGTGAAACCCCATTTCCGCAATACATATTCAATGCAGAAAGTCAAGATGCTAACGCTGGTAGAATTGTGCATTAGACCCACTCAGGCGACTGCTGATGCGATAGGAATCGGGTCAGCAGATTTTGCATGTGATGTCATGCGTTCATCTTGAAAGCAGAGCATTTGGATTTATGCAGAAACACAGGGATCCGCCTCGAGGGACTCCGTGATGTGCAACAACCGAAATCCGGCAAACAATCCAACCCACAACGTCACGCTTTTTTTGCTTTCTCGCTCTTTCTTTGAAAGCCCATTTTTTTAAAAAATCACACTTTTTTTTCAACTTTTGACTTTCTCCCCACCCCCTCTCGCAGCAATTTAAATGTTTTATTTCCAAAAAGCGCGTGCTGTCCCATAACCAGACGCTGCTTGTGCAACTACAAAAATACCGCTGCCAGATAAATTACACAAAGAGCTATTTTGATATGTTTTTGCCCTTGCTTCTTCCCTCCTTGTGCCTTGTTGTTGTATGGGCTCGCTTGTTTCTTGCGTTCTTGCTTGTTCGCCTGCATTGCCATTCCAGAAAAAGCAAGCGCGTCCGCACTCCTCCCACACACACACGATGTACGCAAGTCCGCGCTACAACGCGCGCCACCACGGCGGCAGCAGCGGCTACGGCAGCCCCACGGGGACCCACCGCCACCAGAGCTCGTCGTCAGGCTACTCGCCGACCAAGTACACGAGCAGCTACGACCGCCAGCCGCGCCACTACTCGCCGTCGCTCAAGCAGAACAGCTACGGCCAGCAGCAGGCGAGGAGCTACGCCGAGTACTACAGCAGCAACCAGTACCAGCACGCGCAGCAGCAGCACTACACGGACGGCACGCACTACTACCACCACTCGCACTCGAGCTCGTCCACGGCGTCGTCGTCCCAGGACGGCTACTACGGCGACGACATGGACGACCTGGACGACTACAGCAACTCGTACGGCGGTAGCAGCAACGCGGAGATGACGACCGTGCCGACTGTGCCCACGTCGATCCAGCTGAGCCTGTACGAGACCGGCAAGACTCCATCGGGAAGAGTCCTGGTCACGTCGGGCAACCAGACCGTCGAGTTCTTTTCGTGCGTCGTCAATGCGCCCGTGGGCATGTCGCGCGGCGTGTACGTCGCAGAATAAAACCCAAGCAAGCCAAGCCAAGCAGACGAAGAGAGCCGCTACTTCTTATTTACTCGCGCGATTGATTCAAGCCCCACCCACCCGTGTCCAACTCCAAGCCAAGCCCACGATCTCAAGCCAACCCAGGACCTCGACGCGTGTTCCCATATTACCCCTGTATCAATAAATGCGAGCGCGTCGAGCTGTCCCCCAGGGCGAGAGAGAGCGTCCACCAGCAGCACCACCACACACCCCAAGTTTGTACAAGAGAGAGCAGATGAGAAGCAAGTTTTTTTTATTATCCCCCAAGTACTGTAGCAGCAGAACCCCCTAGTATTCTTTTTTGTAGAAGTAGATGACTCGAGTTATTAGTATGACGCACTTGACCGCCATGGCGTCCGTATGGCAGGTTTTTTCCTAATATTACTAAGACAACACCCCTCTGAATGAATTGAGCCATGGCGCTCTTCTTCGTCTTGGTTAGCTTAGAAACTCGGCTGAAGTGGTAGTATACTGATTTATGATAGACTTCGTGAAACTAGCTCAGTGCTCGTCATCCTCCACTACGTCCTCGTCAGCTTCAACGAAACCTCGTCGCCCAGCCGCCGCGATGGCCTCGATATCGATATCCGCGGCCGCATTCTCGAGCTCGCCATTGTCCTCATCGATGTTGTCGTCGTCCTCTGTGAACTCGTTAGGGTTAGCATTGTCGACCCCCAAGGCCGAAGTGAACGAGCCGCGTCGCGGGGACCGCGCCATGCGGATGGGCGAGAGCGCCTCGAGCTCGTTGGCGACGTCGATGGCCTTAATGAACTGGCTGATCCAGGCGTTCATATCTTCGATGCTCGCGGCCGCGAAGTGCAGGATCTTCTTGGTCGGGTGCGAGACGCGGAACTGGTGCGGGCGGCGCTTCTGGGACTTGACGCGGATCGCGTACCCGCTGAGCTTGAAGACCGCAGCGGGGCGCTTCTTCTCCACATGGTCCTGCGCCTCAAGGAACATGCCGAGCGAGCCCTTACGAATGAGCAGCACGAAGAAGTACTCGTGCCAGCTCTTGCGGAAGCCCGAGCCGTGGAAGAACTCGAGCGCGCCGCAGTGGATCGTTGCAGACGTCAGGTACGCGGCGTGCTTGGCTCCGGCCAGCGCGCTGTTGTTGCTGATATCGTTGTTGGCCGAGGCTGGGTCGAGGTCCTCCAGGCCGGCCCGGTTGTCCGAGTACGGGTAGGCTGAGCTTCCGCCCAGGAGTGAGTCCTCGTCCGTGTGACTGGAGATGACGCTGTGCCGGAGCTGGCTCTGCTTGGAGCTCTTCACTGAGTTGATGCCGCCTATCTCGTAGAAGCACGTGTTGCAGATCCGCAGCCGCTTGGAGGTCGTGGTCTGCGTGAACACGCGCAGCGGAGCCACGTGCGGCGAGCAGACCGCACACACGAGGCTCAGGCACCGACGGCACTATGCATCATACAGCAACCCAATGTGAGTAGTCTTTGTGTGAAATTGAAATGAGTGGCTGTGGTTGCCTGGACGTACATGGTGGCGCCGGTTGAGGAACGTGAACGCCTCGGTGCAGATTATGCACTGGTCGCTCTCGTCGTCGGGTGTCCACGCTCGCTATACAAATTCAATTCAGCCCATGGGATGAGATTGGATACTGATAAATGATCAGAGCTGTAAGTATCGGAGAGCTCACCAGCAAGGCTGAGTCGGTGCGCAGCGGGTTGCGCCACTCGGGGCAAATGTCCGTGACGATGTGGATGTACCAACTCTTGGCCTGCTCATGGGGCATGTCGCCCAGGTTCTGCCACAGCTTGCTGTCAACAATACACATACAAGCATGAACTTTGTCCACCCACCCACAAGAATCACAGAATGGCTACGCACATCTTGCTCTCGCCCAGCATCCGGAAGCAGCACGGCCGCCAGCGAATGAACGTCCCGTGGCCCGCTGCGCTGTTCGTGGCGTCCAGCGCCTGTAGGTACTCCTTTGATCCCCTCGATGTCTCACAGGAGCCAAGCAGTGCTTGCTGCTGGAGTGCCCAGAGCCGACTCGCCTCGTCCTGCAGCGCCCACATCTTGGGGTCGATCGCCATCGGGTCCTTGTGTAGCCGCGAGACCACGACCGCCACGAAGTGCTCGGCGCTCTGGAACGTCTCGTGCAGCTGCGCCGGTGTCATGGTGCTCGACATCATGCTGTTCACAGAGTCATAACTGTTATTATTGTTGCTGCTGGTGTCGAAGCTCTGCGCGGTGCGCGTGAGCGAGAACGACAACCGCGGCAGGAGCTCTTCAGAGGAAGAGGTGGAGCTCTCAGCGGCCTCGAGGGGCGGTTGTGCAACAGACGTGGGCTCCATGAGGGTGGTTGTGTGTGTGTAGCAGCGCTCAGTGCGGTGTGACGCAGCGGCGCTCGCTCGCTCGCAACAAGTCGCAAGTAGAAATGAGCCATTCCCATCCCCACATTTCCAAGAATCACGACGGTTAAAGATAGCACTCTTCATTCCTTTTATACAGGTAAAACCTTTCTACAATGCATACGAGGTTTTATCATGCTAAGTTCGTTTGGTAGTCAGTTCAACGTCTAAGTTCGCCATGCAGTCATGTCCGCTAAGTGCGCGTTTATAGAGAGGAGGATGATGAGCTGAGCTGCTCGAAGAGCTCTTCGCGCGCTTAACGCGTTGAGCGCAACCAGCCGCTGCTTATGATCAGGCTCCTGCTCCTGCTGAGGCGTTGGTCCTTAGCACAGGCTCATAGCTGCGCCAATTAGACAGTCACTGGTGCATCAAACGCGTTGTTCTTTGTTGTAAATGGGCACGCGACGACCCCACATCTTGTTGTCTTATCCATGCAGTTGGTGGTTTGAAGCCTGTGCTATTATATAGGCTCCCTTCATGCGCTCTTCCTGCTGGTGTTGTTGTTTTTCTTTTCTGTCTGTCTGTCTGGTGATGATTGCGTGGATGGCTGGATGTGGGGGAACATGGAGGAAAGCACTCGGTCGCACTGCGCCCGAGGGCGGTAATATAGTGGTGGTGGCGGCGCGGGTGCTGGCTGCTCGGGCTCTGCTGCTTCTTCTTCTGCTTCTATGGATCGGCTCGCAGCCTACTGCACGCCCTTGGCGGCGGCGCGCTTGAGCCGCACCTGCTCGAACTTCTGCTCGAGGCTGCTCATGGACGAGTTGAGCGAGTCGAGCTGCGATGAGTGCTGCCCTAACGTCTCGAACATGACGCCCTGTTGCGCCGCAAGCTGCTGCTGTGTCTCGGTTGTCCTTGCGAGCAGGTTCATAAGCATTGTGCCCATGTTACCCAGGCCCGCCTGCTTCTGGCCGCCGACTTCGATCGCCGTGGACCCGGCGCCGCCGGCCTGGACAATCGCGCCTTGCTCAACGGGTGTCGCGATGGGCGTCGCGGCCACGACGGCCGTTGGCACCGGCGGGGGCGCCTGCTGGTACTGCTGCTGCATGACCGTCTCGCCCGCTGGCTGGCTCATGGGCTTGGCCGGTGCGATCTTGATGGACTCGGAGGACGCCGTGCGCGCGAGCGCGGGCTTGCCGCCACCGACGCTGCCGGAGCTGCTGTTGCTCACGTTGCTGCTATAGCTGCTGCTGCCCGTGCCGCCCGCCTTGAAGCGCTCGTCCATGTACTTGAGCACCTTGGCGGCGATCTTGTGCAGGATCTTGGCGTCAACGTTCTGGTGACTCTTGACGTCAAAGACAAAGACCGAGCCGATGCAGAAGCCGCTGGGGGTCGTGATGGGCACGCCGGCGTAGAAGCGCACGGCCGAGGCGCGCGTCACGAGCGGGTTGTTCATGAAGCGCTCGTCGAGCGACGTGTCCTCGACGATGAGCGCGCGTTTGGCGTGCATGATCGTGTGCGCACAGAGCGCCACGTCGCGCGGGATCTGCTTTTGCGTGAGCCCCGAGTTGGCCTTGAACCACTGCTTCTGCTTGTCGATGAAGCTCACGGCCGCGATCGGGCACTTCATTTCCTTGCACGCGATGCGGCAGAGCTTGTCGAACTTTTCGTCCGGCTCCGAGTCCACGATGCTGTAGCGCGCGAGCTCCGCGAGACGCTCGTCTTCGTTGGTCGGCACGGGCGCGCGCGGCCAGGGGTGCTTCCAGTCGAAGTTGAGCGGGTAGCCGTACTTGGACGTCGCCATCGTGACTTGTATACGTTGGCTTGTGGACGTTGGCTTGTGTGCTGGTGAGCTGCTCGTTGAGTGGCGCGAGTCGGCGAATAACACACACACACAAGCGGGTTGGGCGAGCAAGCGCAAGCGCAAGCAAGCAACAACAAGCAACAACAACAACACACGACAAACAAGCGGCTTGTTTGTTTCTGGCGGCTCGCTCGCTCTATTGTTGCTTGCTGGGGCTTGCGTCGCTCGCTCGCTTGTTTGTTTTGGCCCCGCCTGTCTTTCTGCCCTGTCAGTCGCGGCCTCGCGCACTGGGCACTTTTTTTTCTTTCAGAGTGTGCAGAGGTTGGAACGGATGAGATCCTTTGTAGACCCGATAGAATTCTTTATTTTATTACTCTCCCACTTATTCTTTCACTTTCATGGATATGTACACAACCTCTACTATTTTGTCGCTTGGCTGATTTTATATACTACAAGCGTTCCTTTGACGCAGAGTAAAAACGCACGTCAAATTACAGCGAGGACGGTTAAGACCCTCAACGCGCAACCACTCTATGCCAAGTGGCTTGCACACTCAAAATCTTCAATCGACAAGTTCGCTGGTTGCGACTTTAGAGTCAATTTCAAATATTTCGGTAGCTTTATTTTTTTTCCAAAAACTTCAAAATCGTCACGTTGTGTACGCAAATACTGTCATGTTGTGTGTAAGGACGGAACAAAAGCAGGCAACAATGAAGGTCTACCGTATTATCGCCACTCCAAAATTCAAAGCCAGGGCACTTTTGCTTTTCTCTTCGTTTCGTTTGTACCTGACGTTTGCGACGTACCTGTAGAGGTGTGTAGCGTGAACAGCTCGGGTTTAATCTTGTGCGAGCTGTTAACTTGTACTTCAAAGTATAAATGGTTGACATGACTGGCAGCAGCAACCATAATATCATTTGTTATGCTATTTTCTTTATAAAAGTATCCTTGAAACGTTGCATAAAAGGACGCGGCGCAACTAAAATATTCTAAGAAAGCACTGACTCTTTCTGCCGAATCGCTAATTTTATTCCGGTTTCGCTGAGGAAATTCGGCCAGCAACGACAATTGCTATAAAAATAATGCGAGTGTGCAATTACGGCTGCTTCGTTTGCGTGTGCTGCTAATACAGTACCTGCTCCACTTTGATGACCCCAGCCCGGCCACAAGCCACAGCAAGGGCATTAATCATGTGATTACCAGAACCTATTAATTTAAAGATCATTAAAGATCTTGAACGGTCGCGAGCGAACGAGGATGGGCTCGTCCGTCTGCTCGAGCTTGCTGAGTTTGCCGAGTTGCGCGCTCCATACATCCCAACACACTCTCTATCTCTCTCGCCTGTTGTGCTTGTGTTTGCTGGTCATTGCGCAAGTCCACGCAAGCAACTGCGCAAATGAAACTCGCTAAAGTGATTTCTGTTTTGCGCGCATCTCGTGCTCCTCCCTTGTCCAGCAAGTTGCTAATCACCCACGCAAACCAAACAAGAAGCAGAAGCACATGACGCTAGTCAGTTGTGCACGGATGAGCTTTGGCTTGCGAATGCGAAACAAGAGCTGCTTGCGTTACGCAAGTGCTGCTCGCGTGACGTCGACTGGCTGCCACAACTTCGCACAGCAAACAGGGCAGCGGGCAGTGTTCACGTCCGCTCCCAACTTATTGCGTCTTCTTCTCCTTCATGTCACCGATGGGAGGAGCACTTTACATCAATCGCAGAACTGAAGCTCTTTGCGCAGTGGGACCATTCACTGGCTCGCGCAGATAGACAAGTTGCGCAATAGACAAGTCGCTTGTTGGTGGACAACAGCAGACAAGTCGCGCGCAACAACGGCTTGTTGGACACGTTGGCCCGGGTCGTCGCGAACGAAGGCGACCTTGTTGGACCTTGCTGGGCATAATCACTGCGCAAGTGTGCTGTGTGAGTTGGCTGGCTTGTTGCATCTCAACAAGTTGTTCAACAAGTTGCATCTCAACAAGCTGCACCATCGCATGTGAGCAAGGCTGAGCTTGCGCGGCTGCTATAATTAATAACATGACTTGTTGCGGAGACCAAAGCATAGCTTCTGCTGTTCTGATCCGTGAAGCAAGTGCACTTATCCTAGAAAAAATAGATTTTCCGCCAAGCCGAATAGATCCACCACCACATCCATTTCTTCAGCTGCGTCCAGGCATTGCGTCAGGCTCACGAAGCAAAATAAATCAACCTGATCACTTGTTGTAGGGCCTCCGAGTTGTTGAGCTTGAGCGCACACAAGCGCTAGCTAGTCACTTGTCAATCGCAAGCCTCGCACAAACAAACAAACATGCGCTGGCAGTCGCACTCCCAATGCACGCGGCAGCACCAGTATACCACCGACTATCACGCCCCAGAGACCACATCGCCGACTCGGAAGCGCGAACTGGTGGTTCTCTTCAAGGTCCAAGACATGTGGACCATGCAGCTATCCCATCCAACCCAGGAGCCCCACAAGTTGAAGTTAGGCGCGAGCTCCATCAGTACGCAAGATGAGGAAGAGACCGAACTGCACACGGATTTCAAGCAGTTAACCGGTAGCGATGACCAGAGGCACCGCTCAAACAAGTCAACTTCGCTGCTTGCGGCTTCGATGCGGTCACTGCACCTGGTGAAAGCCAAACTCCAGGCCAAGCTGCACGCTGCGGTCGCCACTGGGAGGCGTCCAGCACGCGCCTTCAGCTGCAGCTCTGCGGCTGACAGAGCGCACTACTGTAGCAACAGTAGGCGGAAGCGGAGCGCGAGCGTGGGAGGTCGAGTCTTTCGGTCGCGAAGCGCTGATAGACCGTTGTCGCCATCGACGTCGATGATTTTCATCGATTGTCCCTAAAAAATGATTTTTGAAAGATACAAGATAAGCTCAACAACCACTTTTATGTACAGTGCACGCTAAAAAGTTAAGGACAGCAAAAAATAATTGAATTATGTGGATTTTTTTCGAGTTTTGTGTTTGCGGACGAGCTTTTTTAGTATGTTAGAGAACGTCATCAGAACACTCTCGTGGTGAAATCGCAGCTCGATTTGACTTCTTAGAGCCACATGAA
>JAASFV010000135.1:0-37488 GCA_023334015.1 Globisporangium paddicum
ATCCCTCGGTCCGGTTCTTATGCAGCCACCTGACGACTTCAAGGTGTCCATGCTCCGAAGCGCCATCCATCGCGTCTCTAGTGCAACCCTCATCGCGATTCTCCTGAAGCCACTTCAGGATTTCGAGGCGACCGTGCTGCGCAGCGTTGTCCATTGCGTCTTCCGTGCACCCTTCATATCGATTGGTATGGAGCCATTTCACCACTTCGAGATGGCCGTTCGCTGCGGCCACATTCATCGCTTCGATTGTACAGCCCTCTTTGCGATTCTGGTCCGCAGACCAGCGAGCGCAGCACGTTGATGCTCGGGCTAGCTGCTCGAGATGGTCATCTCAACACGGTCAAGTGGATCTACAGGCAGCAGCCAACCCCTGAGCCACTATTTCTGCGAACTGTTTCTGCTATCATCGAATACGTGTACCACGACGTTGCCAAGGTCTTGATTGAGCATTCTCAGCCGGATGTACACGGATTAACGAAAGTGATCTGTGCTGCAGCTGACGTTGGGACCGGGAGATGGTCGAGTGGCTGTTTGCAAGATCGAGACCAGCGTTCGATGACGTCTGGAATCCCATCGATTCTGCAATGCGAGACGACCAGTCGGTTCATATAGTGCAGTGGCTCCAGGCGCGCTATCAAGTCAGCTACACAAAGCGCTCTGCCGATGGAGCTGCTCTGTACGGGATCCTCGAGCTCATTCAGCTGCTCCACGAGAGCTAAACTGGTGGCTTTGCCGCAAGCACGATGGATTGCGCTGCAGCGGGCGGTCACTTGGACGTTATAAGGTGGCTACACGAAAACAGTTCAGAGGGCTGTATGGCCGATGCGATGGACAAAGCTGCAGCGAGCAGCCATCTCGAGGTCGTCCAGTGGTTGCACACGAGCCGAGCGGAAGGCTGCTCGATGGACGCAATGAACAGAGTTGCGACAGGTGGTCAACTCGAGATTACCCAGTAGCTGCATGCGAATCGAGACGAAGGCTGTTCGGCGAACGCAATGGACTCTGCAGCCTGCAGCGGACACCTGAAAATTGTCAAATGGGTCCATGAGAACCGCACGGAGGGATGCACAACGGAGGCGATGCGGCTGGCCGTGCTCAGTAGGCAATTCGAAGTCGTGCTCTACTTGCACGAACATCACAGTGAAGGTTGTAGTCAGAACGCCGACATAGGAGCAGACTTCTACAATGTGGAGCTTGTGCTGTGGCTGTACGAGGGCATTGTGGACGAAGAGTCGGTAACGTGACATCCGAGCGGCGTCGCTCAGCTACATCTGGGAGATTCCGGTGGATCGAGACGACTGTATTGAGCAGGAGGTGGACAAGCGGTCAAGTCGTTATATGCTGCAGGGTGGTGGTGGTGACGACAAACAGAATTGTATATAGTACTCCAGTTTATTGAGATTTTGAGTTTGAATCAAATACGTATCTGACTGAGCTGAAGAGTTTAGCTTTGTGGGATATTGTTATAATATTCCTAATGATTTTGTTGGTAAAGCCCTTTGTCTGATTAATTCGCTGGACATTGTACCCATCTACTTGGGCGAGATCCCACCAGGTCTCCACTGGGTTGCGGCCAAGTTCTGATACCGTATCAGTGCTTGCCCTCGACATCAACCGACAGAACACCTCTCTCCAGCATGCCCAATTCCTTTTACTCAAGGACCTGGGGTTCGTAGAAGAGAATGTATCTCATGTCCAATCTTTTTTCTGAGTACTCGTTGTCGCAATGGCATAACGTCACCGTGAAATAAACTTGCGTGAAAAAGGATTTAGGAATTCATCGTCAGGGAGTCGAAGCTCATCAGTTGAGAAGCCAACAACTCCTCACACCTTCCCAGAAAATACGTTTTTTTTCATTTGAGTGCTGCAGAAATACCGTCAACGATATATATTTTTGATGTGATGTTCGTGGGGACGACACGAACATCACATCGACGTCTGGCGCAGAATCTGTGGTCGACAGAAGCGGCCGAGGGTCACCACTGCAAGCTGCACGCTGGAATGTCGATAGAGTAGCCACGTAGCTCGAATGTATCAACTAGAGTCCCTTCCGTTCACAGAGGCAACTTCTTTATGCCAAACCAACTTGCCATACGACTTCTTCCCTCATCGCAACAGAGTCAAGAAAAGTGGTGGTGGTTGGCAAGTTGAGAGCAGATACAACTTTTCAGCCACCCAAAAACACACCCAAAGACACACTTCACCAGCATCATGAGAAATGCGAACTTTACGTGTTAACCCATTCACAAGGTTCGCATATAGTTGCCAACAACAAAAAAGCACCAAAGCACCAATGGAGCACCGCGATGATCCTAGCGCCGCTGCAGAGCGAGCGCCACCGCCCTCTCCACTCGCAGATGTAAGACTAGTGCTTCGTGGTGACGGAGGAAGTGCTCGTGCGCAGGTGGCCGCACAGCCGCGCGCCGTCGCCGTCATCAGCGCCTTTCTGGACCACGCACTGCCGAAGATATGGACGCTGGCGCGCGCCTGTGAAGCCAATCTCCTGTCGCTGCTCCCTCAACTCGCTGCGCGTGGGGTATCCAGTGGCATCGAACCGCACTACTGGAGATTTCAGTGCGGCCAGGGCCTCGTGTTCGCTGTCAAGAACGACAATCTGGCGATGGTTGAGTGGCTCCATTCCTACTGTCCAAGTGTTTTGCCGTACAACGCGATGATCGAAGCCACGAGGATGGGGAACCTACCGATGCTGCAGTGGCTATCGAAGCGCCATGTTGATGCGGTGTTCCTCCCAAGCATGATGGACGCAGCGGCATCGACGGGCCAGCTGGAGATGCTCAAGTGGCTGCACGACCACCCGAAGACCAACAACCACTCGAAGACCAGCGAATGCAACATGCGGATCCTGACGCTGGCTGCTCAAGGTGGCCACCTCGACATGGTCAAGTGGATCTACGAGCAGCAAGTGGTTCATGAGCCTTTTGCTTTGGAAGCTGTCGTCGCCGCCATCCTCATTCGGCGCAGCGACGTCACCAAGGTTTTGATCGAGCATTCCCAGCCGAGTGATCGCGAGTTCGCAAGGGTGATCTGTGCTGCCGCCCAAGTCGGAGACCTGGAGATGATCGAGTGGCTGTCTGCAAGGTCGATGCAAATATTCGATGACGACTTGAACCCTATTGACTGGGCTATCCTTAGTGGCCAGCCGCTTCGCATCATACAGTGGCTCCAGATTCACTGTCAAGTCGACTACACGACGAACACTGTGGGCTACGCTGCGCAGTTTGGAATCCTCGAGCTCGTTCAGCTCCTTCACGAGGACCACGCGGACGGCTTTACTGAAGACACGATGGACTGGGCTGCTGAGAGCGGCCACTTGAGCACTGTAAGGTGGCTGCACGAGAACCGCCCAGAGGGCTGCACAGTCAAAGCGATGGACTGGGCTGCAGCGAGCGGTCATCTTGAAGTTGTCCAGTGGTTGCATGCGAATAAAGAAGAAGGCTGTTCGGCGAGCGCCATGAACTTCGCTGCAATGAGAGGGCACTTGAAGGTCGTCAAGTGGCTACACGAGAACCGAGAGGAAGGCTGTTCAGCGGACGCAATGGATCTTGCTGCAATGAGCGGGCATCTCGAGATCGTCAAGTGGCTGCACGAGAACCGTGACGAAGGCTGCACTGAAGATGCGATGGACAGTGCATCGAAATACGGACACCTCGAAATCATCAAGTGGCTACATGAGAACCGGACCGAGGGATGCACTGTACGTGCGATGGATTTGACGGCATCCAACGGGCATCTGAACATTGTCCAGTGGCTGCACGAGAACCGCACGGAAGGGTGCACGACTGAAGCAATGCAGCTGGCTGCACTCGGTGGGCATTTTGACGTCGTGCTCTACTTGCGTGCGAATCGCACGGAAGGCTGCGGTTTAGTCGCGTTTGACGATGTCGAGGCCTGCATTAAGAATATGGAGCTAGTCCAGTGGCTGCATAAGCATTATCCCGGCTCTGTGGATTTGGAATCGTTGGCGAGACGTGGTGGCCTCGGAAGTGCGGTGCTCGACCACATACATGCAGGGCGTTCGTGAAGGAAGTACATGATTGTCGAGGTGCTCGCCTAGAACACTAATTCTGCTTCGATACCCAACAAATAATTCAGAATTGCATAGAAATTCGATAAATAATTCAGAGCCACAGTATATCGAAATTCGCTTATCGACATGTCAACCAATATCACATTTGTATGGATATTCTTCGAAATGAGAATCAACGAGCTGGAAGTCACATCAGTAAGACGTCCATTTTATGAGCTCTAGCCATCGCCACCACCACAAACGTGTAGTTGAGGCAGGTAGATTGGGTCTTCCATTCGACCTTCCTGCAGTCACTGGGCGATTTTGAGGTGGCAAGTGCTCGCGACGAAGTCCATCGACCTCGCGGTACGGATATCGTGATGTCAATTGACACGAGATGCCCTTGCAAGCAGCGTTATTAATCACTTTTGTGTACCCTTCAGTCCATTTCTCACGAACCTGCTTGGTGAGGTCCAGACTATAGAATGCGCTGTGTTCGCAATCACGGTTCGCCTGCACTGGTCAAGATATTAGTCGAAAAACTACTGTACGGCGCATAAATGGTTATAACGATCTGCGGAGTCCATCGGATTATTATTTATTTCTGACGACTCTCTCTCCCCCAGTGCTGCGAACCTACTCGGCACATAAAGGCCGCCATTTCCGTCCACTAACTTTGGGATTAGCGGGGCGAGGTGACGGTACTCCAACAGCCTCTCTAGCAGCCGCGAGTTCCTCACCCTCACCGCCTCAGTCAGTTTGCCACATTCACCGAGTGACCAAATATTCATTCGATTATCGCCAAAGTGCCGTGTTTCGCAGTAACTATGGGTTCCTTGTCGCACTGGTACTCCAGTGGTGCAGCTTAATGTCGGAACTTGAAGTTGAAGCAGTCTTTGATCATTCAAACGCCGCGAGGCGGCACCGCCGACACGCAACGAGTGGAGGGTTAGGCTGCGCTTGCATGGTATTCACTGTTGTCGTGGCGGCAGACGATGAGTTCGAAAGTGAATGAGAGCTGGATCACTCTTGCGAATGTGTATACAACACTGTTTCTGGGAGGTTGAATGAGTAGCCAGTCTGGAGCCACTCCATACGTGAAGCGGTTGGCCACCGCGGATTGCAGAGTCAATGGGGTTTCACGCGTCATTGAACCATGGCTTTGATTTCGCAAATAACCACTCCACAAGATCCAGGTCTCTGGCTCGAGCTGCAACGCAGATCACACTCGCGAATTCGCGCTCACTCAGCTGGGTTTGCTCGAACAAGGCCTTGGCAATGTCGTCATACTCACGGCGGATTAGGCCGAGGATGTCTTGCATACAAAGCGACTCAGGCCTCACTTGCTGCTCATGGATCCACTTGACTGTGTTGAAATGGCCACCTTGAGTAGCTAGCGACAGGATCTGCGAACTTCGCTCAATGACCTTCGATTAGTCGCGCAGTCACTTGAGTATTTCCAGCTGACCCACCATTGCTGCTGCATCTATCGATTGTGGGATCCATGAGGCGAGGTTTTGATGCTCCAACACCCATTCCATGATCCGAATGTTCCCCATCCTCGCCGCTACAATCATCGCCGCATACGGCAACTCACTTGGGCAGTTGACGTAGAACCACTTGACCATCGCCAGGTTGTCGTTCTTGACAACGGAGACGAGACCCTTGCCGCACTGGTACCTCCAGTAGTGCTGGCCGACGGCATCAGATATCCCACGCGCAGCGAGACGCGGAAACAGCGAAAACATGCGCTTCACAGGTGTGCGGCAATGTCCAGATCTGTGTCAACGGGTGATCTAGGCAGTCGCTTATCATTGAGACGGCATGGGGCAGGGCAGCTACTTGTCCGCGTGCGAGTACTGCAGAGGCGTGAAGCACGACCACAGATGTGAGTGGAGGTGGTATTGTTGCGACGCCATGGAGCCCCATCGCCAAATAGTTCTGTCGCGTCTGAGAGAAACGATATGAAGTGTGAATTGCAACCTGAGCACTCAGACTTAGGACTTGGGAATGAAAAGGAACTTGAGCAGCTGTCTCCTTCCCTCGAATATTTCTCTTGAGCTGCTGCCCCATCTCAAATGCTGAATTCGGTCGTCACACTTTACCATACTTCACCCACTTTCGTTCAGATCACGAGCTGTGAGCGAAAAAGATGCAGGATGTCATCAGATAATCGTACGAGCAACAGCTTCTTCGATATGTTCCATCCAAATTGATATGCTTCCCAAGAAACTCAGACTGCGTAAATCGACGTCATTATAGCTATCGCATCTATTCAAGGTCATGGTAAGTACTGCGCTTGAGTTAACCAGGAGAGTCGTCAAGTTGCTGCCATCAACCCTGTCTCTCGAATAGTGGTTTATGCGACCTAATTTGCGCAAGTTTTTCAAATGGCGGTGCTGTTTGCGGACGGACACAGGTGGCTGATCGCGCACTCACTGCACTTTGGACCACGTGGCTGGCAAATCGTCTGTCCAAAGCCCACCAGAAGCACGTTGATCGGCCCCCAGTGCTCTCTCGGCAGCCAATCCTCAAGCTCCTGTAGCAAAAGAGTGGACACCAGTTGAATAACACGAATGCTTTGTGAGCCACACATCCCATCCATCTATTGTCTACAGTACAGCAGAAAAGTTTCCGCCTACATGACGGGTCTTCTCGGGGTCCTGCGACTTGGGATTCTTCGTGTTCCATGTCTTCACCCACCCGAGGCGGTTGGAAATCCGGTGCACGTGCGTGTCCACGCAAATGCCTACGACACTGCCATTCAAAGCACATTCAGGAAACCTCGGCCGTCAGCTCTCAAGTATACTTATACAAACCACACCACTCCACAGCAGCTATCTCACTTGTGCCACGCGCAGTCCATAACGAGGTATGCCATCTTTGGTCCGACGCCAGGGAGCGCGAGCAAGCTCTCGAACGTATCTGGGATGTCGATCACCTCAGGCTCTTCCTGCTTTTCTTCATTCAGCTCAGACGCCCGGTTCTTAAGAATCGATGCGACCTGCTTAATGTAGCGCGCCTTGTTGCGGTAAAAGCCCACGGGGTGGATTACCTGTGCCAGCTCGGTCTCATCAATGTCCAGCATGGTCTGGACAGTCAATCCTGCAGCAACAATATATACAAGTTAGTATACGTTTGACAACGTACGCCTAGAAGAGGTTGGAGCATACCTCCTTCGCGAGCGATGAGGCGCTCCATGGCCGCAGCATTGACAGGATCCTTTGTCTGACTGCTCAGCATTGCAGAGACGAGCGTGTGGAAGCGCCAGACATGTGGTGGAGACTTGTCACTCTCAAACATCTATGTCACACACACATATACACACAAGATAAGCGTCA
The DNA here is from genome assembly GCA_023334015.1 of Globisporangium paddicum. Lineage (NCBI taxonomy): Eukaryota > Oomycota > Peronosporomycetes > Pythiales > Pythiaceae > Globisporangium > Globisporangium paddicum. Next base: position 7,369 of record JAASFV010000135.1, read on the forward strand.
TATCAGCTCCAGGTCGGAGGCTACAGCATAACATCTATAACTGTACCTCACAGCCCATTGTGTCCACCTCGGCCTTGCGCGTGGCGCGCATGGCCTGGATGCCGCTAAGCATCGCCTCCCACTGCGCCGGCTGCTCGCGCTTCACGCGCATCTCCTCTGTCTTGCTCACGCGCTTCTTCTTTACCTTCTTGGCCGCGTCAGCTACAGGACTGGCATTGTCCACAGCAGTTGAGCCCAAGCCCGGTTCGTCCTTGAACTCGATCTTCATTGTGTCGTCATGATCGTACGCAAGCGTCACAGCGCGGCGTTTAGTAGTCCGCAGCGACGCAGTAGCCGTAGAGGTAGACAGCGACTCAGCCTGAGACGGACACTTGACGCGTGGACTGCGCGTCGTCGTCCTTATCTCTGCCTTGATCGCCACTGCAGTTGAGCTGCTGGGGATGGTCGTGGTCGTTCGCGCTCGCAGCTGCATGGCTCCACTCGATCGTAGTGCAACAATAGTAACAGAGATACGGCTGCTACTTAGAACAGCAGCAGTGGTGGTGGTGATCGCTGGATGGCGCAGCAGCAGACGCGAGCCCGGTCGGCGGCTGATGAACATCAACGAAGAGCTCAAATGAACCATCGGAAAAGGCTTCGAGGTCGGTTTTAAGAGATACATTCAAACTGGTGTCTATTAAATACGGATATGATTACAGTATCACATGTGTAAAGTACGAATGAATCGATTAAATACGGTCTTGTTTTTTGTGGCCTTTTGGGGTGGCACTTGTGATAATGCCGACCGCGAACAAGGGCGTGCTCGTCAAGTGGTGCGTCGCCGTCTCTCTGTCTGTCTATCACAGGCGCTATTGGTGCCTCGTGTGTGTATATATGTGCTCACTCTCTCTCGCTTCTCTGCTGCTGTTTGTTTTCTGTAGCGATCCCGCCACGAAGCAGTACCTGCTGCATCTCAATGAGACGGCGGTGCAGGTAGGAAAAGCAATGCACGCGAGTGTGTGGATGTGTGTGGATATGTGTGGATGCTAGTACTGTGGAAGCTCATGAACGTGTGTGAATGTGGATGGGTGGATGTTGTTAGCATCGCTTTGTGATCGAGGACCTGGACGAGAACCACCTATTTATTGTGCCGGACCCCAAGGTCATCGCATTCATCGAGAAGAAGATGGACGAGTGGAATGAGAAGAACACATACCAACCGCCCACTGGTTAGTCCGTCTGACGTATGGCTGGTCCAGTGGTGCGCATCAAGAGCTAAGACAAAGAATAAGGGCTTCCAGTCGCGCTCCAAGGATCATATGAGAGAGAGACCAGCAAGAAGATCTCGCGGCCAAGCGGCTTTAACTGCTTAATGACCAAGGGCGTTCCGTTGTTCCTGCTGTTAGCGCATCTGTTGTGGTAATGACTCGCAGTTGCCTTGTTGGATTGATTTGGTCGTGCTCCTTGTGCAGCAGGATCTGCAAGCGAGGTCGTCAAGGATGGCAAATTTGTGTTGCACTGTGCCAAGGGTGCTAAACTTCGCGTCCTGGCTGGCGTTCCTGAAAATAACTGCGTCGACAACACCACACAATGACTGGCGTACGGCAAGCGTGATGCGGCAAGCCATACATTGTTGGGCACTATGTGTACCTGTGAAAAATATATAGAGAACGTTTATTCCAACTGCGATGCAGAATCAATCTCGAGGCTGCGCTGGCAGGCGTATCCAGCCATTCGAGGATAAGAACATCGATGTAGCCATTCCCATTGATGTTTGGCTTTACAAGTGTGAGGGAGCGTCCAGAACTTGGGGAGTCCACAGTCGAGACAGTCACTGATGTAAACAGAGCCACCGACACGTGACACGAGTGGAGGAGGCGGCGTGGGCGGTGATGGTGAAGTCATGATCATCCTCGTTGCGTTCTCTCAAAGTGAGAACTTGTGGAGTGAACCCTTCATAGCCATTAGGTTCGCGTCGCTGTAAATCGAGAACGTAGTCAACAAAAATCGAGAAGAAGAACCAGTAATGACGCTAGCGCCGCTTACCTCTGTGCACGCAGCTCTGCACTCAGGAGCCAGCGGCAGTGCACGTGTACGGTGGCCGCGCTGTCGCCACCATCAGCGACTTTCTCGACCACGCGCTACCCAAGATCTGGACGCTCCCTTGCGCCTATGAAGCCAACCTTCTGTCGCTTCTTCCTCGACTCACTGCGCGTGGGATATTCGATGGCGTCAACCCGCACTGGTGGCTGAGGGAGCACTACTCTGAGTCAGTGTCCATTGACGAGCTGCGATTGCATGGGAGCTACATGCCAGCAGTACTGGACCACATCTTGGGACTTGCTGGGCATGGATAGCTAGCTAGCTGGGCGAGAATGACTTGGGACTCCAGGTCGGTGCTGTCTTCTCCGCCACCCATTCGGCCGAGAACAAAGATGTAGCCATCTCTCAATTGCCTGCCTGCTGAGTGTTTATTATTGTGTCTATTACAGTACGGACACTGACCCCAGCTTCAATTGACCTGTATTAATTTAGGTATCCAATCAAATAGCTATTTATGTACTATATAAAGGCTATTAATATCATATCGATCGATTTTACCGTATATATACAGGTATAGTGTAAATTAAACAGGTAAACATATCCCAGCGATTACCAAATGCTAGGACTGATGAGCAGCTCAAATCAAAAGCGCCGAGCAACCTCATGGCAGCCGAAGAGCCACATCTGCATCGCCCTGCACGAGCCTCCAGCCCCACATCCGCACCTCTCCACTCAAGCACATAGCCTCCATGAGCTCATTCCTCCTGCGCATCCACAACGCGCGCCAGGTCGTGCAGGTGTGCGCCAACGGCGAGCGATTCAAGGCCGGCGCCGCGCAGAACGAGCTCGCGATCATTGAACATGGTGCTATCGTCGTCGACCTGCAGGGCAAGATCGCGGCCGTGGGCTCGAATGACCACGTGATCCAGTGGCTAGCGTGCCAACCGCAGCCCGTGGCCTTCGAGAAGGAGCTCGACGGCAGCGACTTCTGCGTCCTGCCGGGATTTGTGGACGGCCACACGCACCCGGTCTGGAGCGGCAGCCGCGTAGGCGAGTTCGCCATGAAGCTCGCTGGCGCCACGTATATGCAGGTCCACGAAAGCGGCGGTGGCATCAACTGCTCCGTGCGTGCGACGCGCGCTTCCAGTGAGGACGAGCTAGCGCAACTGCTGCACGCACGCCTGGACCGCATGCTGCGCAGCGGCACGACGCTCATCGAGGCCAAGAGCGGCTACGGCCTCGAAGCGGCCACGGAGCTCAAGATGCTGCGCGTGTTGCACAACGCCAAGGACCATCATCCGGTGGAGATCGTCGCGAACTTTCTCGGTGGCCACTCGGTGCCCGATGGCATGAGCGCCGCCGAGGCCACGGAGGACATTGTCGAGAACCAGATCCCGGCGGTCGCCCAGGCGATCCAGGACGGCACCATCTCGCCAGAGTTCATGTAAGTGCTTCGTTTTTATATTCGCTCATGAGAGTGTCTGGTACTTAGCTGACCTCTCTCTATGCCTTGCTATCGTATACCAGTGACGTCTTCTGTGAGAAGGGCGTGTTTGAGCACGAGGACACACGGCGCATCCTGGCCGCCGGCACACAAGCTGGACTCAAGATCAACTTCCATGGCGACGAGATTCACCCAATGCAGTCGGGGACGCTGGCCGCCGACCTCCACGCGCACGCGATCTCCCACTGCGAGATGCTCACGCCAAGCGACATCGCCGCCATGGCCAGCCACGTGCCGGATCCGATCTTTGCCGTGCTGCTGCCGACCACAAAGTACATCCTGAAGCTCCCTAGCCCACCGGCGCGAGAGATGATCACGGCCGGTGTGCCTGTGGCGCTCGGTAGCGACTTCAACCCGAACGCGCACTGCCTGTCGATGCCCATGACCATGAACATGTCCTGCGTGCTCTTCGGCATGACGATGAACGAGGCGCTCGTGGGTGCGACGATCAACGCCGCGGCCTCCATTGACAGGGCGGCGACCCATGGGAGCATCGAAGTGGGCAAGCATGCTGACTTTGTGCTGCTGCGCGCGAACCAATGGGAGCACGTGGTCTACGAAATGGTCGACCCGCCCATCGAGTTCGTCGTGAAGCGAGGCAAGTTCTACCCAGCGTACAAATAGATGCGCTACCATACGAGGGAGCCTGAACAGCTATCGTGCATTGTCAACATTTATTGTCTCTTGAATTTTTGCTCACGTTCGAGTTCTCATCATGCTGAATCGGTTGGGCACGACTAGCTCTTGCTCGCATGTGGATGGTGGTTGAAAATTCTTCGATGCGGGAGCCTCGATGACCATCACGAACATGTAGCTCGTCGAGTCTTGCGCAAGAACTGGAGGTGCTACACTCTACATTGATATGCATCACATCTCGCCACCAAAAGGACATTGTCAGAATCAAACGTGCGTTGCATTTGTTGGAATCAGAGCGCAGTGGCCAATCTATGTCAACGTTTATTACATAGCAAGCTGAGGCCTAAGAAACGATCGAGCAATTTACGCATGTACGCAGTGTTTTCCCCAGCTAGGACTCGAGCTGGAAACCCTGAGACGGTTGAGCAGTTGTACTTTCAACCCAAACTAGCAACCACTAGCAGTAGCAGCGATAATAACGACTCCCCTATTGATGTGGTTGCTGGTGGTGGACATGTGCATGTCGTTCAGTGGCTCAACAAATACCACCCTGGCGGGTGCATAGTGTCGGTGGTGGGCCAAGCGGTGCGGGCGGGAATCTTGAAATCGTGAAGTGGCTTCGCTCCGACGGCCACCTCAATGTCGTGAAATGGCTCTTCGAGAACCGGATTGAGGGCTGCACAACCGGGGCGATGGACTTGGTGGCGAAGAATGGCTATCTCGACGTCGTCAAGTGGCTCCACGAGAACCGCAGTGAAGGCTGCACATCCAAAGCAATAAAGCTCGCTGTGGCCTACGGGCATTTCAAAATCCTGCTCTTCCTGCACGCGAACTGCAGTGAGCGTTGCGATCCGAACGCAATCGCGAGTGACGACGTCTGCATCGAGCACATGGAGATCGTCCAGTGGCTGGAAGAGTACTATCCTGGCTCAGTGAATGTTGCCGTGCTGGAATCACTTGTCTGCAGTGCTTGATCGCATTCTTGGAGTACCTGCAGAAGAGTAACTGTCCTTCAACAAAGTACCCGAGGCGTGCGATAATGAAGAATCTTCGCTGAATTAGTCATTACGTCTTTGCGTCTTGCATATAGAGCGGCAGTGTCCTCTTAACCTGAGAGATCCGTAGTCGCTATGTGTTCTTCTTCACGGCTACGTCTGCCTGCATCTCTAGTTCTGGACGTTCATGTCGAGCGAGATCTCCTGCACGGCCTTGATGAACGTGTTGACGTGCGCTGGGTCCATGTCTGGGAAGCAGCCGTGGCCAAAGTTTGCCACATAGCCCTGGGTGCCAAAAGCCTTGAGCATCTTCTTGACCTGCTCGCGGATGATCTCCGGCGACGCATAGATCGTGCTCGAGTCAAAGTTGCCCTGGAGCGAGACCTTGCCCTTGACGATCTTGCGCACCTCGGCCGGGTCCGACTGCCAGTCGAGTCCCAGGCAGTCGTACTGGGTCTCTGAGAGCGCGGCGTAGGCGTACGGAGTGCCCTTGGAGAAGCACACGATGGGCGTGTCCGGGGTCGCGTCCTTCACACGCGCCGCAATCTGCGCCATGTACGGGAACGCGAACTCAAAGTAGTGCTCCTGGGTGAGCACCTCGGCGCCAACACTCTCAAAGACCTGGAGCGCCTGGGCGCCGGCACGCTGCTGTGCGATCAAGAAGTTCACACAGACGTCCGTGACGGCCTGGAGCAGATTGTGCGCGGCCTGTGGGTGCTGGTACAGGAAGGTCTTGAGGATCGCCTTGGTGCGGCTGCCGCCGCCTTCGATCATGTAGCAGAGCAGCGTAAGCGGCGCGCCTACAAAGCCGATGAGCGGTACCTCACCCTTGATCTCCTGGCGCGCCAGGTTGAGCGCGTCCATGACGTAGCCGAGCGTCTTCTCGATGTTCGGATTGAGCTCGAGCTTAGCAATGTCCTCAGGGTGGCGGATCGGGTTCGGCAGCACGGGGCCGACGCCCGGCACCATCACGACCTCCATGCCCATGGCCTGCGGGATGACGAGGATGTCGGAGAAGATGATAACCGCGTCCATGTGGTAGCGGCGCAGCGGCTGCAGACTCACTTCCACGGCGATCTCCGGCACGCCGCACATCTGACATCAATTGTTTTTCAAGCAAAGACACGGTGAGATCTTATATATGCGTTGACAATACACTGCGCCATAGTAGCAACGACAACAGACGTACCGTGAAGAAGTCGTAGCCGGAGTTGCGCAGCGCAATGAACTCGGGTAGGTGGCTGTGATATCATTCACACACAGAGAGATAATATACAACAGTCAATACCAACACCTACCTAAGCTAAAGCTCATCCACAGCACGCAGCGCACCGTCCGGCCTGGCGCATGCACCACACGGGCACACGCTCGGTCTTCTCGCCCTTGAGCGCGCGCAGCAACAGGTCGTTCTTGAGCTTGGGCATCTTGTCGAGCGCCAGGCGCTTGAGCGGCGTGCGCACGCTCGGAAAGGGCTTGGCGCGCGCGAGCGCCTGCTTGCGCGACAGGATGAGGCGGATGGCGGCCAGCGCCATGAGCGCCACGCCCAGCGAGCGCACGGCGGCGGCGGTGGAGCTGCTCTCGGCCATGCTGCTGCTGGTGATGATAGAGAGAGAGGAGGTGGTGAGCTGCTCGCGCGTGCGGTTGTGGGCTTCGGAGCTCTTCCTCCGATCCAGCAGCTTTTACGTGGCGGACGCGTGGAAACCTGTTTATTTTGGGTGTATTGGATTAATGGATAGAGAGGGAGTAGACATTTGACTTGGATTTACTATGATAGAGGACGTCCATTTGGATTAGAGAAAGTTAGATCCAGGTCAACAGGGGCAGACAAGGACAGATGTCCTAGTTTAACGGGTCCTACGAATGTTGTCCTACTTTAAATTAGATACTGGACATGAACTTTCATTTGCAAAATGCTCTCTTTTTTTTTATCGAAAAGTCAAAAAGTGAAGCAACTGAAGAATCATGACTAGCAATGAAATAATCACATGAAATCACCACGATATCACGTGATTATTTCATTGCTAGTCATGATTTTGTTCATGAGATGTGGTTGAAGTGGCTCGCTTTTGCTCCCCTCATAAACACGAACGACAACCCCACCCGTGTTGACCGCATTGCTCATCAGAGGCGGCATGCATCACGTGAACAGCTCTCAATTGATTAAAAATCCACAACCGCGTTCACTGGACAGCTCTTTGTGAACAGCATGCCTCCGACCTAATTGCTTTGAGCTCAAGCACTTCGATCTACAACTCTCCTTGGGAATGAGGGCCACCGGTAGCGTTAGCTATAATTCCATGCATGTTTCGGTGCTTGAGAACCCCCCCCAAAGCAGTTACACTCATCACGGATACTTGTGTGCGGGACATGACTTCAGCCGTTTTGGCCAAACGAAGTCAATCTCGAAAGACAGCATTCTAAACTGGGTGCGAAAATGGAGACACAATTGGAAATGCGAAGTGTCCTGGGCGTGCGTGCCTGGGCCACTCAGCTCAATCAACCAGTCACTCTGGCTTCTTTCAAAGTACTCAGTCACACATCGCGATCCAGGAAGCGAGACCATGAGCGCATTGTCCAGTGCCAGTACGAGTCGCCGCTGGGCTCGTGGTGAAGCGAGGTCTCCGAGCGTGGCTTCGTGTCCGCTCGACGTCAAGGTGGTACCCCATGGGTCCAAAACGCCATCACAAGACACGGAAAAGCCTGTGGACCTGGAAACCGGATTCACACAGAAGCTCAAGTCCAGTCGACAGCCTCGTCGCCAGTCAGCCAGTAGCTTCCGCGTTCAGCTCTGGCGCATCGTGCTCTCCGGTGGCGGCCTGTGGTTCGTCTTCATGCTCGTGCTCGACCCGCCGTTCGCCATGTACTGGATGCTTGTGAATGTCTTGATCGTCGTCACAAGTTACACGTACAGCCAGCATCACAATCGCTCTGACAATTCTGTGGCGAACCAGCAGCAGCACAGCGATCGACCGAGGCCGAATCGCACCAACACCAGCGTTTGCAGCAGGAGTAAGCACTGGATCGTGAAGCTCACGGTCCTGGCGCTTGTTGTCAACGCTGTGGTGCTCGCTCTCTTGCGCAAGTTTGAGCTGTGCAACCTAGCGGATCTCGAGACGCCCGTGATCCGCAGACTGGATGTGAATTATGACGGCAACTCAGCCAACGCATTGCACGATCGAGTCCACTTCTTCCGCATCTACAACCCGCAGCTTCGCTACACGGACGACGTCGAGGCGATCCATCGGTTCGTAAACGCCAAGCAGGCCACCTCGCAACCAAGCTCAAATGACAGCCAGAGCCAGAGTGATATCCAAATCCAGCGCTACGCCGTGGACAAGAAGCTCAACACATGGTCGTCTGACGTGCTGCGATACAACTTCCTGCTCCAGTTCTGGCGCCAGATACGTGACGCCGAGCTGCAGCAGCTTAGAAATGACATCGTCTGTCTGGTCGAGAGCGATATTGTCTTTCACGAGGCGTACTTCACTAGCGTCCTCCGCGAGCACCAGATGCAGCAAGAAGCCCAGGGCGCGAGCCTCGAGCTCGCGCACATCCAGCACTTCTGGGGCCACACGAAGCTCGAGCCGTTCAACATTGGTATCCTTTGCACGTCGTCGCAGGCTTCAATACGCACGAGGCTGTGGGTGCAGCTTATGCGCGTACTTCACTCGAAGCGATACCGTCGACTGCTGTACCTGGATGTGCTATACGCGTTTGTATCAGAGCGCCTGGTGTTTAACTGGGACCAGCACCATGGATGCACCGAGTACTACCCACACTGTCGTTACATCCACTTCACTCGGCCCAAGCACGACGGCATCGAACGAGCGAAGAAGGCCATCGCCCAGGAGAGCATTAGTGCCAGTGAGTCTTGATGACGACCCCGAACAAATCCCCAAGAAGGCTATAGTCGCGTATTCAAGGGCGATATATTAAGTCTCTACTAGCTCAAGACCTTGATCTCAACTCACAGAGCTCGTATTAGTGCCACGCGACAGTCAGCGCGAGTTTGTTGACCATTGGGAAGGTCAGCTACTCGCCGACAGCTACTCTGAGTAATGTGATCAAGTACCACAGGCATATACTCTGTATACGACCGCAGCACGGCAACATTCACTGAGCCAGGATAGTACTCTTCCAGCCACTGGACGATCTCTATGTGCTCGATGCAGACGTCGTCACTCGCGATTGCGCTCGGATCGCAGCGCTCACTGCAGTTCGCGTGCAGGAAGAGCAGGACTTTGAAATGCCCGTAGGCCACAGCGAGCTTTATTGCTTCGGATGTGCAGCCTTCACTGCGGTTCTCGTGGAGTCACTGCACGACTTCGAGACTCCCATGCTGCGCCGTTTTGTCCATCGCCCTTGTTATGTATTCGCTAGGGTGGTACTCGTGCAGCCACTTGATGAGATGTAAATGGCCGCCATGCGCTGCCGAGTCGATGGCGTCGTAGGGGTCTCTGTCACCTCGAGGTACATTCGCAAAGGTGGCGTAGAACCACTAAACCATCTTGATGTTCCCAGCCTTCGCCGCGTAGGTGAGTTCACGTGCAAACTCGGCGTTGTACTGCTGATAATGACTGAAAATGAACTTGGCCACGTCAGCAAGTCCGTTGCGGATGGCAGCGTACGTCGCTGCGCGAGGCTCTGTGACGAGACTCCTGATCATTTCGGGAAACGGCAGCACGTAATCCGAGTGTCCATAGTGCTCGTGGAGCCACTGGACTGCGGACGAGTGGCTACCTCGGACTGCTAATACAATAGCGAGTCGGAAGGAGCACACACTGTTATTCAGGTGGTCGTACAGCCACTGGAGCATAGGTGTTTGGTCGTTTGACGCTGCTGCATCCACCATGTGAGGCAGCCACACTACGTCTGGATGGCGATCCGTGAGCCACTCCAACATCCGAATGTTCCCCATTCTCGCTGCCTCGATCATCGCTTGATACGGCAACACACTTGGACAATACGCGTGAAGCCACTCGACCATTACCAGGTTGTCGTTCTTTACAGCAGATGAGCCCGAAGCGACATTGGTACCTCCAGTAGTGAGAGTTGACGCCATCTGAGATCTCACGCGCAGCGAGATAAGGGAGAAGCGACAGGAGGTTGGCCTCGCAAGCGCGAGGGAGCGTCCAGAATCTGGGTAGCCCATAGTCGAGACAGTCGCTGATGGCAGCGACTACGTACGGCAACGTAGTGACTTGCCAGCGCATAGTACGACGGTCATGGACGTGAGTGGTGGGAGCGTCGACAGCGCAGGCATCATCGCAGGTGCTTGCTTTCTTTTGCTTGTTGGCTGAATGGAAGTGATGATGTGGGAGATCTTGCGTGAATAAAGTACACATGCTTTGTGTAGTAAGTGCGCAGGTGTCGAACCTACCAGCCTGGTTGAAGTCCAAGCAATGGATAAGTCCGCATTGTGTGAGTGAATGAGATCTTTGAGTGCATCTTTCGGTGTGTGAGCTGGCAGCAGCTTCTGAGACAAAACTCACAGCTGTGAGTGGAAGTTGGTTGGGTCCAGGACTTATATATATTAACAACAGTAGTAGTGTTGAATGGCACATTCGTTAGGTCACGATGCGGTTCTTCGCTGGGTCTCCAGCCACTCAATCACCTTTTTCTGACCCGTCGACACAGCGGCGTCCGCCATTCGTGGGAGCCACATCACTCTCCCATGGCGAGCCGAGAGCCACTCGAGCAGTCGAATGTTCCCCATCCTCGCGGCTTCCAGGAACGCGTTGTACGGCAACACCTCTGGGCAGTACGCGTAGAGCCACTCGACCATGGCTAGGTTGTCGTTCTTCACGGCGAACACCAGCGCTTTGCTGCACGGATACTTCCAGAAGTACGCGTCCACACCACTTGAGATCCCATGTGCAGCGAGACGAGGAAGAAGGGAGAGGAGGTTGGCTTCACAGGCGCGAGGTAGAGTCCACAGCTTGGGGATAGCGCAGTCGAGACAGTCGCTGATCGTTGTGACGACGTGCGGCAGCGCGGCCGCCTGGGCACGCACGCTACTGCTGGTCTCTGTGGACAGCACCAACTGCACCGACACGAGCGGACTGAGTGTCTTCGTAAGCATGAGCGCTGCTGTTCTTGCTTGTTGTTGCTTGTGGCGAGTTTTTTTGTAATGCCATACTTCAACCAGGAGCAGTCACTTTAAAAAAAAGAAATAGCCATTTTTTAGCCACAAAGACATCATGATGGGAAAAGCTGTGAACTACCACCGATTGCACCGCCTTCGCCGAATCCGATGTCTGGGGTGTCGTAGATACTGAAAAACTCGGCTACGCTATTTGCCCGACCGCGCTCGGCGGGAGGTTGAGCGCCTCTGCAAACACCTGCGAGTTTAAACAACCAAACACATCAATTTGGTTCAGCTCACGGAATTCCAGCTAAACATCCGTTGTATCGAAATCACAACGTACCGAAAACATTTTGCTGATGTTCTCCATGCGCCGCCGCTGCTCCTTCTCGATCGACAAGTTCTTGGTCTTGAGTTGCTCGAGCACCCCCCGCTGGGAGCTGCATTGGGACTCGAGCATTTCCATCTTCTTGAACACAAGCGCGTGCTGCCCACTCACGCTCTGCACGTGCTCTTCGAGGTTCGTGCGCACATGGAGCTGCTGCTTCTGCAGCGTGCTGAACGCCTGCTCCATGAGCTCCATGTCGTCGATGCGCTGCTGAGTTTGCGCGCGGCTCTCCGTAGCCTGTTTCTGGCTTATCGTGTCAAAATCCTGCAAACGCTCCGTCATGTCGTCGACCTGCTTCTGCCAGTGCATGCGCAGGTTGTTGGTCTCCTCGCAGATGTTGGTAATCCGAAAGCCAACGTCGGTCTTAAATTCATGCATTTTGTCCTTGACGTCCATGACGTCCCGCTGCAGCTGCTGCATCCACTCAATGTTGTGCGAGTGCGAGGCCTTGAGGATCTCGTTATCCTTGGCCCAGTCGCGCTCCTTCATGGACCAGATCTCCATTGTGCGCTTAAGCTGCATCACCTCCGTGTGGGTGGCTTTGTGCATTTCCACTTGCCTTGTCAGAAGCGCGTCCATGTCACTGAGCTTGCGATGGTTGTCCTTGCGAAGCCCGTCGATCTCGTTCATGAGCACATCCGAGAGTGTGTCGAACGCGCTCTTGAGCGCCCTGATCTGCGACGTGAGGAACTCGAACGTGGCCTGGGACTCAACTTCGAGAACGAGCTGGTCGGCAGCGTCACGCTGTAGATCCTTCACGGCGCGCTGCAGCTGGTGCATATCTGAGAGTGGCTTTTTGGTCTTGGCCACGCGCGACGCGGTCGTGAGCTTCAGTGATGACGCCATGGCGACAGGTGTGAGGATGGATGAGGTACTGGCACAACAACAAGAGTTTGGTGGCGACCGTTTAAGATACACGGCCACATACAAACCCAGAGCCGTTGCTGCAACTGACACAGTGAAAATAACGTTATTTGTCAGTTAGTCCGAGACGAGAACGAACCAAAGAGAGGGATCTAAACACCATTAGAACATATCTACCGCGCCACCAATCGAGTACTCGAGAAATTGAATGGGCCGTGCTGCATACATTACAGACCAACTGCGTACCTGGAAGGGGCGCTCCACACTTCAAAACTATATCAGATCGCCATCCTCATCACTCGCCTGGTGGCCTCCGATTCCCCTTGTCACGTCACTGCAATTCCCTTGTCACGTATAGCGCAGACCATAGTCATCGTCGTCCAGTAACGATGCCGCCTCCTTGTCCTCTGCGGATGTGGTCGTAGCTTCAACATCCGGGTCGGCGTCCCACTGATAGAGCACTTTTCCTGCAAAGAGAACCACGAAAGCGACGACGTCCAAGTAGATCGAGTCAGGGATCCAGTCGCGGATGCCGTCGTGGAAGTTCATCGCGCCGAACTCGTCTGGGTCGATCTGGTACCAGGTCATGACCGCGAACGACAGGAAGAAGCCGATAAGCGTGCAGCCGTACATGACCGAGACGCTCGTAAGCTTGATCAGCTGCATGAGTAGCAGGTTTATGCACACGTTGCAGAGCACATAAAGCATCAGGATTACGATGCCCAGCTGATCCAGTTGATAGCAACACAAAAGAGTTATGGTTAGTATTCCGCGAACATGTACCATCGATATACAAGGCGACGTACGTGGCATTGATCGGACGCCACCTCGGCTTTCCCGTTGATCAGGCACTCGAGGCCACTCATCTTCTGCTTCAGGTCGAGAAACTGTGGCCCAGATATTGACATGATATGAGCATCAGTACAGACACCAAGCTGTAATGGATAGGGATGTGGGGTATACTGTACCTCGGCGTCAAAAATAAGGGGAGCAATCATGAGGCCGCCGATGAACTGGTAGACGGAGACCCAGGCATTCATGTAGACCATGTCCATCGGTTGGTCGCGGATCGCGCGCTCCTTGTAGATCATGGACAAGGAGCCGGGGATGGCAGCGAACAGGTACATAAAACTACAGGTGTGCAATGACAGAGAACTCGTCAGCACTTAAGACACAAGGGAGTTGTATTGGTAAAGCGCTCGCACCTGTTCCACGCACTCTCTCGGTCATCAAAGCGTTCTGCATTCAAACTGCACAGAATCAGAAACAGTGTCTTAAGGTGAGTTGCTATGCGCCAATTAGCTCATAAACACACAATCCAACAGCGTGCCAGTTCAGGATACGCACTCCCGGAACTCGGGCAGCAAAGACACGAGGATGCCACCACTGATAGCCAGGATGCCGAGAACCTGGATGCGAGTGTATCTGTAAGACGTCACAAGCCACAAACATTGTCAGTACAGACAGTTAGTTGCCATGTACGACACTGCAGCGTTGACATCTACATCGCGTACCTTGTGCCGTAGGCTAGAAACGATATGCACGCCGAGACGGGGATTGACGCTTGCATGAACAACAGAGTCTGGATTGGTTCGGTTTTCCCTCCTGCAATAAACAGCAGCATCGCCTACACGCAAATGATAACCACAAGCGTAATACGTGAGTCATCTGTGGCAGTCTATGCATACGATATAACTTAGTCGTAATGATAGCGGATGGGCCACGTACGTGGATCAAGTCGAGCATCCCCATTGCAAAGAAGTGCAGCTTGGGGAACTCGGTCACCTCTTCCTCAATGAAATCCTGCAGAGCATGTTACCATTGAGTGGATAAGTTAGCTCGCTATTCGCAGCAGAGAATTAGCACACGACATGACAGCAAAACGTACATCTTGTGCGGATTTGTAGCCAATGATGCAGAAGAGCGGTGGGATGAAGAGAAATGTCATGAGCTGGCAGAGAAAGTATCTGTGGGCAGAGCACATAGTGAGCAAGCAGTCAGTCAATGAGCAATATCTTGCGCACAGCACGATTGCCATTGTGCCACGGCAGCACCAGCATCATACATAGAGTGAGTGGACAGCATACCTGTACGACTCCATGCGATCCACCATGAGCTTGAACATGAAGCGCTCGGACGACATTGACAGCACGAGCAAGAAGATGATCCCGAACGACAGCAGCGACTATAGAACATGTCATCACATACACAACGCACGTTAGTTGCACTATCATACCACACGAGCAGCGCGAGCCCGCAACAAAATACATACCTTGCGCGAGCAGATGTGGTACGGCTTGCCCGACAGCGCGTCGGTGCCGAGACTTAGCAGCGGGTTCTGAAACTTCATCGCAGCCACGTCCGCTTGGTTCAAATGAGCTCCTCAGGTGTGGAAATCTTTTTCTTGACGACGGCGACGGCAGGCAATCGTACAGCAGCAGCTCTCAACGGGCAGTGCAGAGCAGCAGATGATAGACGCGGACACGAGCTGCAGGAAGATGATCGCTCTCAGCTCACCAAAGACGCGCACGTGTGGCTGTCGTGTGACGTTGCGGTGGCGTTCGTCGCACTCGCTACGCTACGCTACTCACTCGTTCGCTCGTGCGAAAATGAGTTGCGTGATGATTTCTTTCTGAAATCCACTCAGACTCAGACGCTCCTTTAAAGTACGATATCTGTCACGTACTGGAAACACTTTATAAAGTACGATATACAAAGAGATTACTGTGATGGACATATTTGTTCTTGCTTGGATGTAGACCTGTCTGCTACTGTACAGACACCCATTTTCGTACTTAACCGACCTGCGAAATTGGCCGCTGCAAGTCTTCATTACGAGCCAATGATGCGGAAGCCGTGCTCTGTATGTGGGGCTATTGATAGCCACGTGCGAGTCCATAACGCCACTGCCAGTGACCATGCCAAGCTGCCTCCATTCAAGAAACCGACGCCTTTGCGATTTTCCAAGTGACCTCCCGCAGCACAACCTCAGAACGCAATTGAAGGCGGAAGGCCGTCTGCAACTTTCTTGCTACTGACTGAAGCAGCGACTCGCCAACGGCCCAGACGACAGCACCGGACAGGATGAGCGAGCTTCACGTTGACGCCGCAGATGTAAGACTCTCGCTCTGCGTCGGTGGCAACGGCAGCGTGCGCAAGGGGCTCGACCCGATCACCGAGGAAGAGCAGGACGAGATGCGGCGTGCTGAAGCCACGAACAGTTTCCAGCAGCAGACTGGTGACACCATCCAGCAGCAACAACAAACGAGAGCGGAGAGCAAGGAGAACCGCTGGAAGCTCGCGTTCCGCCAGCTCGTGTTCATGAAACGCATGAACATGCAGTTCAACGACCGCGCCAAGAACGAGATCGAGCTGCGGCAGCACAACATCACGGTACAGTGCCACATTTATGATTTTTTATTTGTTGTTTGGATATTATAATTAACCTACTTGTGTGTATGTACCACTTGTTCAATGATCTTATAGCCGCTGTCGCTCATGTGCAGCATCCCGTACTTCAATTCGCTCACGCCCGAGGAGATCACGACGCTCGTGGCGGCGAGTCAGCGGGAAACGCTGCGCCCCGGTGAGAGCAAGTCCCTCGCGCACACAGACGCGATGCAGGACGGTGCCTTTTTCATCATTATCAGTGGCAACTTGGCGCTCGCAAAGGCCGTGGTGGAGAACGCCAAGGCTGTCAAGCAGGCAGAGCTCCTGCCGTCCATGAAGCTCGGGATCGGCGACTTCTTTGCAATCCACACCGACTCGGAGATGAAGGTGATCGCGATGGAAGCTGTCGAGTACCTGGTCATCCCCATGCATGTAATCGCAGCGCTGAGTCCGAGTTCGAGCCAGCAGATCCAAGCCGAGACGAACGACATGGCCTGTGAGGCTTCCGAGGTAAGCTCCTTTAGATTTCTACCGGTAGGAAGTCTGGTATGCATGTTATGCTATTTGTGCTCACCTCTAACATTGTTGACTGTGGGAAATGCTGTGATATAGACGGAAAGCTACAAGCAGTGGGCGCTCCAGTTCTCGCTCGCGAGTACAAAGTGCGAGTTCCCATCGGCGCAACCCGGTGGCCTCGCGAAATGCTCGGTCAAGACCTTCTGCAACGACCATTTCCCGCACATGTCGCCGGAGAATGAGCTCGACCATACGCTCGAGTACGTGCGAACGGCCTTGATGTCGATCTTCTCGGCGCGCAAGATTCGAGTCTACGGAGTGGACGAGGCGAACGACCGATTGTTCATCAAGGTGCACATTTTTGTATTTGTCACCTAAAGGATGCTGGCCCTCTTCATTTAACGACTTTTTTTCTTTCGACTACAGTTTTCAGATGAGCGGTTGCCGAAAACTCAGGTTGGGATCACCAATACCATCGCTAGACACGTGCTGGAAAAGCGAGAATCAGTGTTCATGGCGAGAGGTTCGGATGTCTGCAGTGATGCCAACGACGTGCTCGCGAGTATACTGTACCATCCAAACGACATGGTGCTCGCAGCCCCGTTCTTTGAATATTTTCCACTGGGCGTGCACAAGGCGTCGCTCGAGCCTGCGAAGATTGTCGGCATCTTGGAAGTGGTGATTCCGTCGAAGGAGACCAAGGGTGAAGGCCACGAGGTTACAGAGAATGACACTTGCATTCTTGATCTGACGGCCGAAGAGCTCGGACGGTACCTGTACTTTCACTATAACGAGTTCTTCCACGTGCCGCCGAGTGCAGAGAAGAAATCTGACCATGACGGCGAGGTAAGCGAGCATAGTGGCGAGGAGAGTGACATGGCGGAGGAGCCAGACACCGAAGTTCTCCCAGCGCCAGACGTGAATGCGTCCGAAGATGCCCGCACGCTCGTTGTGAGCTTCAACAAACTCGAGTTCGAGGGCATGAGCGACGACGTGTTGCATGCAAACCTGCACATCCAACTGGGGAGAATGCCGCTCGTCACGCGAACGATTTCGTTCTCGTGCCCAAAGTCGCCATCGAAGGAGAAAAGCGGTTCGCAATCGCCTCGCAAGTGCGCGTTTGACAAGTCGTCAACGATGGAAATGGGCCTCTCGCTTGGAAATATCCCACACGGATCCCACTTGCGAATCATCTTCAAGGGGAAAAATGACGAGGCCATCGGATGGACAGGACTCCATCTCTTCGACTTTGGCCATGCTCTGCGCACTGGTCAGCTGGTCGTGGACATCCGAGAGATGGTCGCTGGGGTGATCACGCCGCTGGAGGTCGAGAACTGCCTCAAGCGCGATCGACTGAACAAAAAACACATCATCGGCAAACTCGAGCTCAGCCTGGAATGCTCCGGTACGTCGCCTCAGGTGTTTGCGTTCTCCAGCATCACGAAGAAGAAAAGCATCACATTTCGCGCCTCGATCTTCTACAACAGCAACTCAGTGGACCAGAAGGCTGCAGATTTATCGAGGATCGCCGAATCAATTGCGTCGCTCTCGGTAAAGAAGCAACAGCTGCTGCTCCAAGTCAAGAAAGATCCACTGATTATGCTCACTCCAGAGGACCGCCAGTTCATTTGGGAGTCCAGGATGTCGCTAGTTGAGGAACCTGAGCTACTGCCAACATTCCTGCTGTCCGTGGATTGGAGTCGACGAGATCAAGTCATGGAGGCGTACCGTTTGCTGATTATGTGGCAGCCACCAACGTACCTGCAGGCACTGCAGCTGCTTAGTCCCGCGTTCCCAGACCCAAAGGTTCGCGCGTATGCTGTGCGCTGCATCCACGCTCTGCCAGACCATCGACTCCGGTTATATCTGCTGCAGCTCGTTCAAGTGCTGAAGAACGAGCGCTATCATGACTCTGCACTCGCCCGATTTCTTCTGATGCGTGGACTGATGAACCCGTCGCAGATCGGCTACTTGCTTTACTGGTTCTTGAAAGCGGAATCCCACGTTGACCAGACATCCGAGCGATTCGAGCTCATCATGTCGCAGTATCTCCAGTTGTGCGGCAGCTACAAGCTCGAGCTCCGTCAGTCCGTGTACGTAATGAAGAAGCTCGAGACTATTGCGGCCGCGGTAAAGCTAGAAGCGAGCCTGCCAGCGCGGAAGGAGAAGCTTCACCAAGAGCTAAGACACGCAGTGTTGCCAGAGACATTCCAGGTACATGACTGTATGGCCTCACTGGGATAGCTGACTGTGCACAACTCATATACTGCTCAACCTTGCTACATAGATCCCGCTCCACCCCCGCACATTTTACAACGCTGTCATCGTCGAAAAGTGCCGCGTCATGGAGTCCAAGAAGCGTCCGCTGTTCCTACAGTTGGAAAACGCAAAGGTGCAGCACGGCTGTCCGTACGTGATCTTCAAGTCTGGCGACGATCTGCGCCAAGACCAACTGGTGCTTCAGATTCTTCGCGTCATGGACGACCTCTGGCGCGAGGCTGAGCTGGATTTGTGCCTTACACCGTACTCGTGTATCTCGACAGGGGACGAGATCGGCATGATCGAGGTCGTGCCCGACTCGGAGACGCTTGCGAGCATTATCTATGGCCGCCACGACAAGTCGCGCACGAAAATTGGTCGAAAACTTCGATCTGCGAAGGATGCGCTCGTGAAAGGTGGCGTCATCTCAGAGTGGCTCTTTGACAGAGCACGCTCCGACTCGAATGGCAGTGACACGGCATCGCCACAATCTCCCAGCAGCCGCCATCAGATACCAGGGACACCTCCAACCTCACCAGCCAGTGAAGAGCAGACTGAAACACTCGAATCTCTGAGCCAAGAGCCAAAGAGTTCCACAACTGCAACGGTCAAACCTCTCCCGTCTGTGTCGTCCTGCTTTCCTCTATCCCCGAGCAAGCTTCTCCGCGGCATGAGCTGGAAATCGATCCCGCCACCACCGAGAGATGCAGAGATCACCCAGAACTTCATCCGCTCGTGTGCGGGCTACTGCGTCGCGACGTACGTGCTCGGAATCGGCGATCGCCACAACGATAACATCATGCTGCAGCGATCGGGGAAGTTCTTCCACATCGACTTTGGCCACTTCCTGGGCAACTTCAAATCCAAGATGGGCGTCAAGCGCGAGCGCGCGCCATTCGTGTTCACACCGTCGATGCTAGACGTCATCGGAGGCAAGAAGAGCGACAACTACGTGCAGTTCAAGAAGCTCGCGTGCGACGCGTTCCGCGTGCTGCGCTCGCACTCGAACCTGCTCATCACGCTGCTGGTGCTGGCGCTGACCTGCGGCATCCCCGAGTTGTCATGTGCGGATGACATCAAGTGGATCCACAAGACGCTCATGATTGAGCTCTCGGACGAAGAGGCGGAGAAGCGCTTCCGGAAGCTCATCACCGTCGCGCTCAACACCAAAACCACGCAGCTCAACGACGCAGTGCATCTTATGGCTCATTAGCGCCACAGCCAAGGGCGACGAATACACGATACGACACACAGCCGGTGAAGCGATACCAGCCACAGATAAACAAGAATACAAGCCCAAAAGGAGTCAAACACCAGCTGATCACGCGGTGAGCTTGCCTTATCCCAGCTCACCGCCCAGCTCCGCGACCAACCAACTACGAAGACAATATGTCGTGCTTTTTGGCTCGACACTGGTACATTCCTCCTTATTCTCACCTCCTGGCGAGCAACTAAAGTGTGAATCTTGTCGTGTCTCCACCATATATTAGCTTTATCACCTCCCGCCTACCAATCTCTATGAGCTGCTACTAGCCTACTACTCGCTCAGTACTCGCTGTTGAGGTAACTGGCGCTCGGCGACGCGACCTCGGCCGAGCGGGACGTCGAGGGCTTCTTGGGGCGGATCACGCGCGCCTGCGGCGGGATGACGTTGTACGTGCCGCGCGGCACGGGCCGCTCCTTGGGCAGCAGACTCATCTTGATGTCTTGGAGTTTTTTGGTGGCCTCGACGATCTGCTTGGACTCGAGCACGGCCTGCACATTGCGGTTGCGCTGTAGCAAGCGCTTCGAGTCGAGGTTGCGCTGCTTGAGGTGCTCCTTTCGGCGGCCGTCGATGCGCTTGAGCAGCGCCTGGAGCTCGGCCTGTTGCTGCTGGCGCAGCTTGGCCTCTTTGCGCGCAAAGATCTGTCGGTACTCGTCGTTCATCTTGGCGCGCTCGTCGTCCTCGATCTCGTCAGCGATCTTTTTGATCTTCTGGGCCTCGCCGTAGGCCTTTTGCTGCGCAAGCCGGTGCTGGCGGCGACGCCACTCGATGAGCTCCTTGGAGAACTTTGGCGGCCGCTCGAGCATCTCGTGCTGAAGTCGCTCCTGGAACTCGCGCAGGTCCGCGGCGTGCTTCTCGGTCATCTGCTTGACATACGCCTGTGCCATGCGGTCGTACTCGTCCATGTACTGGTCCCACGCCTGGTTAAAGTCATTGAACTGCATGTTGTGCGCGATTTGAATGTCCTGGCGCTCGGCGATCTGCTTGGCCTTGAGCGCCTTGGACTGGCGCTTAAACTCCTGTTTGCGTAAAGCTGTGAGCTGCGTGTCGGCGCGCTGCGCCTCGAGATAGTTGCCGTCCTCCTCGCACTTCATGCGGTACTCCTCGAGAATCGTGATGAATTCCATGACCTTCGGGTCAGGCCCCATGCGGAACTGGTCGTTCTCGAGCTCCTGCTGCATGGTGGCTCGAAGCAGCGCGACAAAGTCCGCAAAGCTCACCTCGTTGTCCTCGTTCGCGTACTCATCCAGCTCGTTAAGCATCTCTAGGTTATCACAACAAAAGAGAAATACAGTGATTAATTAGCTCTAAGGTCAACAATGAGGTGCGCTTTCGTGACAGCGAACCTTCGGTGGCATTGCGCCCGAGCTTCTCGAGGATGGACGGGATGTGCTCGGTCGAGATGAACCCGCTCGCTTGCTCGTCGTAGATGTTGAACACCGCTGCACATAGTCATGTTGCATTAGACTGGAGACTAAGGTAGACAAATCATCGAGAGGAGGCAGCTAGCCTACCACGAAGAGCTCCGAGTTCCTCTGCAGAGAGCTCAGGAGAACCGCCATCGTCCGCCATCGTCAGTCAACCAAGTCAGGCGTTCAAACTGAAGGAGCCTGCGGTAGACTGGAATGACGTATGTCTCGATGACAGGCAAGCCTTTGCGTCACGAGGCGAGCCTGAGCTGAGCTGTGGACAAGACAGCAGTGCTATTCTTGTCGCTTGGCGGAAAATGGCTGCGCGAATGTCGCTGAGGGTCAGTTTCGACCCCTTTGCCCACATTTATTACCATCTGCAAGTCGAAGCGTGATGCATCAAGCAGCACAGTACCTCCATGCTTTGCTTAAGCTGCTCACTCAGTCTGTGTGGCACTTCTTGAGGTACAACGCCGAATGATGCCATGTTGATTTCACCCAATGATGTCGAAATACTGTCAGCTACGGAATACATTACCGTCATATTGGTATCACAAATGTAGCC
The DNA here is from genome assembly GCA_023334015.1 of Globisporangium paddicum. Classification (NCBI taxonomy): domain Eukaryota; phylum Oomycota; class Peronosporomycetes; order Pythiales; family Pythiaceae; genus Globisporangium; species Globisporangium paddicum. The sequence goes on from JAASFV010000135.1 coordinate 29,266, forward strand.
ATGGTGCCAACAAGGTTGAATCACAGGGCAAGAAAAAAATGGATGCGACTCCACGAGTTCGTCCGCTGCTGTCGGTGTAGCTGGTTCTGCGCACAGCGACCAGCGAAGTCTGCGAACTAGTCAGCGCGTTACAACACGTCGTTGCCGCCATCAGCGACTGTCTCGACTATGGGCTGCCTGCGATCTGAACGTTACCACGCGCCTGTCAAGCCAACTTACTCTCGTTACTTGCTCGTCTCGACGCACGCGGGATCTCGGATGGCGTCGACCCGCATTACGGGAGGTTCCAGTGCCGATGGTCGAGTGGCTACACTCATAGTGTCCAAGCGTGTTGCCGTATCGAGCGATGATCGAAGCCGCGAAGGTGGGGAACATTCGGACGCTAGAGTGGCTCGCGGATCCCGATCCGGATGTCATGTGGCTGCCTCACATGACGAACGCTGCTGCATCGACTGCCCAAACAGCCATGCTTCAGTGGCTGTACAGCCACCTGAAGCACGCTGGCTCCTCCACCAATGTGATGGCGATGGTAGAACGAGGCGGTCATCTCGACTCGATCAAGTGGCTGCACGCCAACTACACACAGTCAGCTGAAGCCCTCGCGCGCATGTACTCTTGCGATCAGGAGCGGCCACACGGAGGTTGCCAAGTAGGATTATGCTGCTTCGAGCGGACATCTCTTGAGATCGTCCAGTGGCTCCATGAGAACCGGAGTAAGGGATGCACTGTCGACGTGATGAACGACGCTGCGACGAACGGCCACCTGAAGATTGTCAAATGGCTTCACGAGAATCACACTGAAGGGTGTGACTCGCTTGCCATGGACTACGCCGCGTCGAGTGGCCATCTCGATGTCGTCAAGTGGCTGCACGAGAATCGCAGCGAAGGATGCACGAGTGCGGCGATACAGTTCGCAGCGTTCAGTGACCACTCTGAAGTTATGTTCTTCCTGCACGCGAACCGCGGCGAAGGCTGTGCTCAGAACGCAATGGCCAGTGGCGACGACTGAATCACGTACATGGAAGTGGTTCAGTGACTGCATGTCAACTACCCTGACTCATTGGAGATTGACACGTTGAAGGCACGCGATGGGAATATGGCGGCGGTACTGGATCACATCTTGGAGCTTTGAGTTTATCAGTTAGTGACACTTCTCACAGCAACGAGTTGAGCCTCAGCGAAGCTAAACAAATCAAAACAAACCTGGGTTCAATCGCGGGGTCGCTCGAGCTGCTCACACTGTAGAGCTCTTCTTGATTGGGACAGGCATTGGATCTCGACTTGGGGGCTTTATCGCCACTACACTATCCGTGCGCTCGCTCGGTCTTTACCACCGGAACCAGCTTGGATCAACCCACCAAGGGCCTTCGTCGCTCGCGTCGTCATTTCTATTTAACTGTGCTGCTTCACTCTTGTCGCTCGTCCTGAGCGTTGTAGTACGCGTCGTACGCCTCGACCTCGAACAGCCACGGGTGCTGGAGCGACTCCTCGGCCTTGACGCGCTTTGCCGGGTCGTAGCGCAGCATGGGCTCGAGGAACGACGCTAGGCTCTTCGCGTCGCGCGTCGAGAACCGATACTTCTCGGTCAGCACCTGCTCGAGCTCCCAGTACTTGAGGTTGTGGATTCGCTTGAGTTCACCCTTGCGGTTAAAAAATTCCTTAGCGCCACGTGTGCTACCCGTGAAAGCCTTGGGCATCTTGCCTAGGAGCTCAATCATCTGCGCCAGGTGGTCCTCGTCGCGGTTGAAGTTGCGACCACTCTTGGGATCGAAGAGCAGGTCGCCAGTGAGCAGCTCAAAAATGAAGCACGCCATAGACCACATGTCGGCCGACGTGTCGTAGCGCTTGCCCAAAATCACCTCGGGGCTGCGGTACTGGCGCGTCTGGATGTCGTCCGTGAAGTGCTTGTGCGTCCAACAGGCGTTGCCCAAGTCGCACACCTTAGCACGGAGCCGCATGACGTCGAACGGCTGGCTGGCTGAGAGCTCGGCGAGCTTGTCGTCCCACTTCTCCAGTCGGGAGCTTAGTGGCTTCGCGACGAGGGTCTTGTTCGCTGTGAATGGCAACAGCGCCACGCCCTGGAGGATGAGACCAAAGTGGTCCGTGTCCTCGTCTGCCTGCGCTGCCTCAGTGGATAATTCGGTGATCGTCGTTGCCACAGGCTGGTGTGCCACATCGCCACGACGAGGCTTTGGGAGGAAGAAGCCTGGGTAGCTGTACGCAGACTTCGCTGGCAACGTCAGGAAACTCAGTCCGTCGATGCTTTGCTCCAAGTGCTCTGTGTGAAGTAGCATACACATTATGACACCATATATAAACAACGTCAGTGCACGAACCAAGACATAGTCACAACAAGCAAAGACGAACCTAGAACCGCAGTCAAGTAGCGTGCGTCGAACTCCACTTTCCAGAGCTTCAAGCTTTTCTTCGCATGGCTATTTGCCAAAGTCTTTTGTCCCGTAGGTTCATTATGGAACGCAGCTGACAGGCCTTCTTCCATCGCTGCTGTGATATGGCTGCCAACACGATCCAGATATCTAACAACACATGAATCATACACTCATAAGTCAGTCGCAAAGCCCACTTTCTCAACGGACAACACGGTCAGCCAACATTCGTACCTGAGCGCAAACGACGTGCGGACCTCGGCACCCGTAGCAGCAGATTCGGCTGGTAAATACTGGCGTGGCACTGTGATCGTGAATTCAATCTCCTTCTTCCTCGAGCCTGCGACGCGTCCGTCCGGCAGCATTAACATCACGCGCGAGGCAAACTCGGGCGGCAAGTTGACCCAGTTGTCGTCGTCATCATCATCATTACGACCTGCTGCTTTCCGCGTCTTCGTGCCATTGCTAGCCGTCGAGCCTGGGCGTTCTCTGTTCTCCTGTGAAGACATGATAGCCCCATTTTGCTGGTCCTCGCTGATACCGCTCTCCACATGGAAATTGGAGAGCAACACATCGTGGCGAGCTTCGTCCTTGCTGTTGTCTATTTCCGTAGTCGGCTGGGCGACCCCCAGCTGCTCGAGCGACTCCTTGAGCTTCCTCAGCTGAGCAGCTTCTGCCTCTGCTAATGCCACCGCAGCGTCCAATTCGTTCGTCTCGGCGTCATTTCCACTCTTGTTTTGCTTTTTCTGTTTCTTCTTCTGCTTCTTCTTGAGCTTCTTCTTCTCGTCGCGCGAGAGCTCGGCTGCGAGGTTGACACTGTTCTTGTTCTTCTGGTTTGCCTCTTGCTTGGAAGGTGAGCTGTTGAACTGCAGGAACTCGGTGCGCTGCAGTCGCGGTAGCCGCGGGATGTGATGCGACAGCAACACGTTCTCAGGCTTAAGGTCTGTGTGGATGATGCTGCACTTGGCGTGCAGGAACGCGAGCGCCTCGAGGATGTCCTTGGACAGGCGCTTAACCAGCGCCATGGGGATCCCGCGATAGTTATAGTACTTGATAAGCGTCAACAGGTTGTCGCCCAGCATCTCAAACACCATGCACACGTCTGGAACATAACAAGAACAAGAACACCATTAGTCATCATAAGCACACACAGATATATACGTTCGAAGCAATAACACAAACGTACGGATGCCATGGGGTCCAACATGGTCGAAAGAGTCGATGAGCCGCACGACCTTGATGGTCGCGAGCGAGTTCTCGGCCGTGGCGGCTTTCACGGTGCACTGCAGCAGCTCGATCTCGTCCTGCGCGGCCTCGGTGTAGTGGCGCGCACTCTTCTGCACCTTCATGGCCACGATCTCGCCCGTTTCCTTGTCCAGGCACTTCCACACGGTCGAGAAGTGGCCCCACCCGAGCTTCTCGAGCACGTGGAAGCGGCTCTTGTACACCTGGCCGGGCGCTACGCGGTGGTACCCACCGGGCTTGTAGCTCACGCTATCTTCCTCCTCGCTCTCGGACGAGAAGTAGTCGGCGTCGTCGTCTCGCTCGCTGTCTGAACGGTTGTTGTAATTGCTATCGTTGTCGCTGTAGTCGGCGTCGAGCGAGTCGCCCGCTTGGCTCAGCGAGCTGCGCGCGCTCGAGCACTCGTCCGCGACGTTCTTGACCGAGAGGCCGTCGAGCGAGTCTTCCAGCAGCACCACGGTATGCGCCGCGTTGCTGGTCTTGGGCTTGTTGGTGGCGCGCTTCTTGCTCTTCTTCTTCGGGGTCGACTGCTGCTGGTGCTTGACGAGCAGCTTCTCCTCGCTCTCGATCTCTTCGTGTTCATCGTCGAGCGCTTCACTGGCCGTGGTCGCGACAGTGGTCGTCTTGCCTCTATTGCCGTTGCGCTTCTTCCTGCTCTTCTTGGCGCCATTGGTGTTGCCATTTGCTGCTGCTCCGATCCACAGGAAGAGCCACAGGAGCACGAGCACGAGCATGAGCATGAGGAGAGCGAGACACAAGAGTTAGAGTGATGTCAATGGACAGAGAGAGAGAGAGAGAGAAAGAGCGGAATTATAGAACGCACGCGTGCTGCTGCTGGCGGAAGGAGGCGTCGCGGGCTCCATTTTTCTCTGTCGTCCTTGCTCTTCCTGCAAGTTTTGGCCTTTGGCCTTTGTGTGGTGCTTGCAACAGGGGCGCATTGATCACCTGTTTATAAAAGATATCCTTTTAATATCAAATATTAATCAAGAGCATAGTAAGAATAAGAAAACATAAATCTCGACGGTGGTAAAATATGTGAATTTGAGTATGATATGCGCTATTCAAGGTGGTGTGATTTCATCCAATCAAAATTATTCAATCTATTGTTTTTAGCCAATCATGCAACATATGCAACTCTCTCTCAGTCCGTCGACGTCACGAGAGTGGCATCGTTCCGGCTCTGCATGGCAGCAGGAACAGCAACGTCATGTGGCTGCAACGCATGATGATGAAGCGCCTCGCTTAAGCACGCAGCGGCCTGCCAACGAGAGCCGCCCCGTTGCTGTTTGTTGCCTGTCAGCACACGCCTTGTTCTCAGATCACGACGCGTTCTGATGCATGACCAAGACGTAGACGAACGTTCCTGTGGCTGTAGACACTTAACCACAGTATCTGTATTGTATTGGACACTTTACCACTGATCGACACGGCTGGCTGGCTACGTGTTCTGGATGCCGAGGTGCTTTAAATACTTGAATCGGATGTCGTGGTTCGACCGCCCGCGCGGCGCGAGCTTGATCTGGGTCTCGTTCGGACACAGCGCCAGCGTCGGGATCAACGGACCTGCTGCTGCACTTCCACTGCCGCTGAGGGGCTGCTGGACGCGTGTTGACGGACTCAGCGACGGCGAGCGCGAGCGAATGGACGCAGCCGCGGCGACCGCAGCAGCCTGCTTCTTCTTCGCGGCAGCAGCGACAGCAGCCGCCTTGCTGGCCTCGACCGCCTTCTGCTCGGCCTCGTACTTGCGCTGCCGGGCCTCTTCGCGCGCCATGGCCTCGCTCTCGCGGTACTCGTTCTCGAGCTCCTCTTCGTACTCGCGCTCCATCTCCTCATACACATCCTCGAGATTGCGCTCGACCATCGAGACAAATTCGACGCGCGTGTGCCACATGCAGTCCCGTTGGCGCTTCGAGTAGTCCTTGTGCAGCGGGATATAGAAGAGCTCGGCCTCTTCGTTGAATCGTATAGAGCGTCGCGGTGGCGGGACGGAGCCGCTGCTCTGCGAGGCTGCAGAGCCCGATCTGCTGCTTCGCGACGACCGTCTCTCTGTTGTACCACTACTGCTGGTTGCACTTGCAGGCGCTTCATCACTACTCTGAGCGGACTGCGAGTTCGAGCCGTACCAGCTCGCGATGAACTGGAAAAAGTTCTTCGATTCACCCTTCTTCGTGCCCGCGTCGTTCAGCCGCACTTTCAAACCCTTCACGCGCTCTTTCTTGCGGCCGCTTGTGCGCTCGAGCTCGCTGCGCGTCATGGTAATGCCCAGCTGCTTCCAATACTGCTGTCGGATCGCCATCGAGTCGCGTCGCAGCATTGGCGTCGCTGCGGGGAATGGCGTCTGCGCCGTGTGTCTCGGCGTCGTCGCCTGAGCCGTGGCAACAGCACCGCTATCGCCAGGCTGGGATGAACGCAACAGCAGCGGACTCGGCTTGGTCGGCAGGCTCTCGGCATCCGCGCTCGCGCGCTTCACGTTTCCTTTGCCCTTCCCATTGCTGCTGGTCGTGTTGTTGCGCTGCGAGTGGCGCCGCCGCCGCTTCTCCTCCTCGACGGCCAAGTCGTCCACGGGACAGACCTGCAGCAGTGTCGGCATGGGCTTGAGTAGGAACCGCCGCTGGCTGCTGTCGCACACGTCCGTACTGATCTCCTCGTCGTACTCGTCGCAGCCATACTCGTCCGCGTCATCGTCGCTCTCGCTGCTGCTGGTGGTCGACCGTTCGCTGCTGTTGACCGTCGCGTCGCTCTGCAGGTCCGCCATCAGCACCACTGTCGTCGGCAGTTTCTCTTCCTCTGCGTGGATACTTGTTACAGACGCAGCAGCGGAAACGAAACAGCTCGCGTCGCCATGTGGAGGCGCGTCCGTACTCCCGCTGGTGGTTATGCTGGTGGTGCAATCTTGCGGCACGACCGGGTCTGTGGCCATGGAGCAAATCGCCATGCAGTTCGTTTCGCAGTGAGGCAGATACACAGATGAGATGGCCACTCACAGAGAGAGAGACTGTCGCGTGTCGAGTCGTGGAGCTTGTCGGCCGCTGCGCGAGAAGCCGAATGGGGATGGATGAGCCCAACCCTTCTCGCTTTTTTCCCCATCGCAGCACGAGTGCAACTGGGTGGGTTACGCTCTGAAACTGCAAATTCTAGTGTAAATTATCAAGCTTTCATACAAAGAGCAAGTGAAGCGTAACCCTTGAGAAATTTGGGAGAAAGCTGGTGGTGGGAAAGCAGCATACAAACATCAAGTCAAAGCGGTTCATACTGGCTGCTTTATGGCGGGTGAGAAAAAAAGAGCCGCTGTTTTCCACGCTTTACTGTCGCCGAATTGCTGTTTTTGCATCAGGCGTTCGCGACTTTTAGGGATTAATTATTAGTTTAGTTCACAGAAATGGGTTTGCTGGGCGAAATGGAAACAAAGCTTGCCGTCCTTGTATTATTTTCAGTCAGTTCACTCGCTCGCTTCCTTCTTCCAGCACTGGCCTCCTTTCTTCCTTCGTATCGTTCTCCCAGACAACAGGTGCAAAATGGCTCTGCTGTCCGGATAATTCTCTGTGCAAAATACTCAAATCGCCTGTGCTCAAATCGCCTGCCATTTTCCGCCCTTGTGTGGCTCATCTGCAGCGCATGTGTGTGTATGTGTGGTTACAAGCTACATGGGCAGCAAGCAGTCGACAGGATCGGCGATCTCAATGATGGTCTCAACAAGCGAGCAGGATGAAAAAGCTGCTGAGGTGGCTACGCTTTTTTGTTGTCGATGCAAGTTTAGGTCATAACCCACGTGGTCTGTTGCGCGAACTCGCTCACACAGCAGCAGCTGAGCGCGCGTCCAGGCCCGTCGGTATTACTGCTGGCGAGCTCGTGGTGGTCAGCGTGGCTGGTGACTGCCATGGTTGACTCCAGATCGCCCACAGAGTAGCAAAGTTCATGCTGAACTGGGCAGGGAGCGGACCCTTGCGAACAATCAAGTTCTCGTGGTTCCGCTCCATGCCACATAGCGACCAGTTGATCAACCAGCTTAGTAGAATCGTCCCGTCGATGACGGTATACTTGTGGTGCAGCGAGCCATGTTGGTTACCTGCTGCACGCACTTCTATACCTGCCGCCACGAGGAGGTGAGCAAGGCAATGCCGACTGCTAAGCTCCTGGGAATCACAGACGACGCGGACCGTGACATCGAGCTCGTTCACAGCGAGGATGGCGACGACGAGAGCCCGACTGGATAGCACAAAGACAGCAAAGCCCATCGTGCTTCGAGCCAGGCCGATGAGCTCATCGTGCGAGGCCTGGCTCGGGAAGAAGAGAGCGTGCTCCAGCTGCTGCCGGGCTCGAAGCAGCCTGGCGACTTCCAAGGCGAGTGGGCTTGGAGGAGAAGTGGTCTGGAGACCGCCAGCAAGATCATGCTGTTACTGCTGCTGCTTCGACTGCTGCGGTCGCCGTGCTGACGGAGACGGTAGTTCTGGGTCTCGGGTGCCGTGCTCGGCTTGGCCGGGAGCCGCAGCGCATCCTGCTTGCCACTCGTCTGGTGCTGAAGATCTCTCTCCTCATGCTCTGCTAAGTGCGGCGGCTTGGCATACAGTGACACTGGCGCGTTGTTGAACCTGCA
>JAASFV010000136.1:0-37428 GCA_023334015.1 Globisporangium paddicum
CCCCCCCCCCCCCCCCCAGAGCACTGAAAACTACACCATTGTGATGTACTTTACTGAAGTCATTCATACACATACTTGGTATATGTAAATTCAAGCTCTGGAAACCACTCATTTTTTACTCGACTTTTTCATATATTAACAATATGGACATTTGTGGAGCCATAAACTGCCATCTTTTTTAAAAGGATTTTTGCTCACTTTTGAATGGAGTTAAAGAAAAGGATATTGTTTGTTATGCGATACAAAATGATATATCATGTAGCTCGTTCATTTGGCTATTGACTCCATTCGTTAGTTTTGCAAAAGTTTTCTTCGTCTTCGCATCACACTTGTTGCCGCTTAAGGTCGATATCTGGGGTCTTACAGTGATTTAGGGTCTAAAAATTACAAAACGTAACCTGATGGTTTACGTTGTTTTCGGACCCTAAATTTGAGCTCTTTTACGAAATGATAAATGGGTTGCTATAAAGAGGTGTGGCTGTACTGTATAGGAATTATATTCGGTATTGAGCTCCCTTGTATTTTTTATTCGGGACAAGATCCCGAATACACCGAAGCCATCAAAACCTGCCAGAAACAAGCAACAACGATGCTCGGAAGCCGCATCGCCGTGCCTGCGCTGCGCAGCGCCTTGGCGCCATGGACGCTCGTCTCCTCCGCTGCCAGTACGTCTATCACCATAGTGTGTAGAAAGCCCTCTCTCTTTTCTGCAAGTGCATGTCGATTGCTCTTTTTAGAGCGCTCTATTTGTGAAACTACGACGCGGGAACGAATGTGCACCAACTTGACTCAAATGCTCGTCTTCTGTGTGTCGTGATGTTATGATCGCTGACAGCTCGCCAGCCAGCATTCCTCAATAACGTCGCGGTCAACGGTGCGCCAGCGCGCTTCGCCAATGTGTTCGAGTCGCTTGAAGCCTCGTTCGAGCGCATCCGCCTGACGGAAGAGACGCCGATCGCCATGGAGCTGCTCAACCGCAACGCGCGCCGCCCAAAGAAGGTAAGCACATCGCTTGAAAGCGTAATGGCTGGCTACGATGGCGCTAAACTACCTATTCTCTCCTCTATGCACCTGACAGGCGAACCACGGCAAGCGTCCGTGCTCGCACGTCCGACGACGAGCCAAGCGTCTCAGTCGCCGAACTGCTTAGATCGTTCCGCACTGCACCCCACCGACCAGTCGTTCACGAGGTCCCCCGCCCATAGAGAGAGAATTTGAGCAACGCCATCAACCGCAATGCGCCTGAATCCCCCCACGACGCAATACAAACACGCAACAGACAGACGCTCACCACCACCAGCGGGTGCGCGCTTTAAAAAAACGAAAAGCTCACTTTGACGGTCTATCATTTCCCCCTCTTGCTGGTCTTAATAACTCTCTCGATATACATACACATTCCTGTTGCTTGGACTAATTCCCTATTCAAAAAAACAAGGTGCTACCACACATTCACCCTCGCTCCGCTCGCTCCTCTCAACCTTGTCATGCGCCCATCGGCTCGTCCTCTGCGCTGCCGTTGCCCTGATCTTGGCCACCATTCTCGTCGCCGCCACTCTGCATCTGGCGGTACTGCTGCGTTACCGCCGCACGACGACGGTCGTCCATGAGCTGCTGCTGGAGTTGCAGCTTGCGCACGTGCTCGCGCAGGTCGTGGCAACGCGGCACCTTGCACTCGTATTGGCGACACTGGCGCGCATGCAGCTGCAGCAACGCCCACACGCGACGACAGATCGTACAGCCACCGTACGCACGAAGCTTGCATTGGGCGCCGTGGCGCATCAGCTCTTTCATCTTCTCGCAGTTGGATGAACCACAGTTGCCGTCAGCACAACTGCTCGAATGCACCAACAGCTGCATGTGCAAGCGCACATTCTTCGCGCGGTGCTCGCGCAGGCGGCGCTGCTCCTCGGTCAATGCTGCGCCGTTCGCTCCACCACCATTTGCGCCACCACCTCCGCCCGCAGCGCCGCTCGTCGGGATCATCTCCAGCGGATGTTCGTGCTTCTCCTTCTCGTAGCATGCGTCGCACACGTCAAAGTCCGGACACGTGTGGCAGTGCCAGCGATTGCCCGTGACGATATCCTGCGTGCACGCATTGCACTCATAAATATATGCGTTCGGGTTTGGATTGCCCAAGTGGTACAGCGCCATCATGGACGAGTGCTTCGCGCGCCGCAGCTCATCAAACTGGTAGTGGTTCCCCTGGCAGAGACTCAGGAACGCCTGGCGCGTGTCAAAGAACTCGCTGTCCTTCACTTCGTCCGGGTCTGTGATCTTCAGTGGGATGTTCATCTCGGTACGAGTCAGCACGTTCAGACGTGCCTGCAGCTTTGGCGTGAGCTTCGCTTTCTGGTAACACGCATCGCACAGCACAGTCTGCACCGTCTTCGGGTTCAGACAAACCTCAGTCTTCGTGTTGAGATCCTGCCATGTCACACCTTGCAGCACTGTCGTGTTGCAGACACGACAGCACGGGTGCAGCTTCACGACGAGGAAATCGTCTTTCATGGGCTCAATCACTTCGCCGAGCTTCTTCATCAGCGGGTCCGTGATCGTGCGGTCCACTGCCTCCAGCGACGTGATCGGGATATCTTTCTTCGGTTTCTCTCCACCTGCTGCGCTATCGTTGTCCTCGTCGCCAGTGTCGTTGTCATCGCCTTCGCCATCCGAGAGGTCCCCGTTCTCACCCTCGTTCTCGCCGACTCCGGGCCCAGTTTTCCGTCGCTTGGTCTTCTTCGCTTTCGACTTCTTGCTGCCTTTCTTCGTCTCGGCTGTCTTCCGCTTCGTCGCGCTCGCCTTTTTCGCTTTCTTGGGTTTCTCCAACTCGATCTTCTCAATCAAATCTTCGGCCAGACCAACCCAGTAATCGCCTTCAAAGTATGGCAGCGCGCATGCCGAGTTGTCATCGCGCCAGGAGTCATCGTACATGTTGGTAATCTGCCAGACCACGTTCTCGGCTTGCGCTTTCACCAGCATGTCTACGTACCATTGCCGCAGACGGTCCGACTTTGGAGTCTTTTGGCTCTCCGGGTGGCAGTACAGGATGTAGTCGTCACCCTTGAGCGGTGGACATGCCCACAGGTGCGCCGTGTGGAATCCGAGCTGCTTCACAAAGTCCATGTACGCGATCAGCAGCTCGTGGTACACTTTTGTTCGCAAGTGGGGCGGCTCAAAGTAGTTTACCGAGTCCAAGTACGAGATGTAGACACGGCGCGCGTTACAGTCAGCTTCTTGCTCGTCAAACTCGTGCACGTACATCCCGAAAAGCAGCACCGACACGCCGTGGATCTCTTGGAACATGCAGATGCACTTGGACTTAAAGCGATGCTCGTACGTGTACTTGTGCGAATCCTTGTACCGCTGGAACATCTTGTCACGCACCATTAGCTGCTTCTCGATGTTCGACACCTGGCGCACAGTCAGACCTTCCGCAGTCTCGATGTCCTTCGCGTCCTGGTTTGTCCACTTCGCTTCGTCTTCTCGCTCGTCATGCAGAGCTTTAACAATCCGCCGCTCGAGGTAATCCGAAAGCTTTGTGCGCATGAGGTCTTTCGCATTAAACGCGTGGCGACCAATCTTGTACTTTTGCGGCTCTTTCTTCCGATGGTCAAGCAGACACTCTGGACACAGAAACTCACTCCCGGGCGTCGACGAAATCGAATGCGCCGCAACGATGGTGTTGCCATTCTCTTTCACCGATGAAGGTCCGCTGGACGCTGCGGGGTTGCTACTGCTGCTATTTGCTGGGTTTCCTTTGGAGCCCTCGCTTTTCACTTGCTGTGGCTTCTTCTCTGCGTCGATCTTGCCGTTGAAGAGCGCGCAAATCTGGTGAACCCAACGGTTGCACGTGTCACACTGTACCCACGGCTCTTCATGGACTTCGTCGTTCTTCTTCCGAGATAGCTCCGTCTTCTTATACACGCGACCTTCGTTGTGCTTGACAGTATCCGTCAGGTTCCCGAAGCAAGGATGGCAGCAATGGTACTTGTTGTCCGATGACGTGTAGTAGTAGCAGTTCCGGCGGATACGACTGTTGCACTCGCCGTTGCAGTACAGCACCGCGGGCTCGAACACCATTCGCTCAACACCACACAAACGGCACGAACTCTCCTTCTCGCGTACGACACGCTCTTCCTCGTTCACTTCCACCTCGAGCTTCCGCAACTCCGCGTTGAAGTCGGCCAGCATGTCCTTCGCAAGATTGTAAACGTCCTGCTCTTCACTGTTGTACGTCTTCGCGTTGTTGAATGTCAATCGCACGTCGACGGCAAACTGATGCAAGTTCTTGTAGATGCCGAGGTCGAGCTTCTTCTTGATCGTCCCGAGGTCCATGGGGCGTCGGATTATCTTGAAGTAATTCGGAATCCCCAGCGCCACTGGATCGACAGGACTGCTAAACACCCAACCAAACTTGTGCTCCATCATTCCCTTAAGCAACCCTTCGAGGCGCTTCTTCAACTGCGTTGGAGACATGGTCGCGTTGTAGTAAACCACCAGCGACTCGATGTGGGCCTCGAGGTCTTCGTTGCTCAGCTCATTCAGCATTGAAGTGGGTGCATCAGTCGCTGGAGCTGGAGCTGTCGATGCCGCTCCGGCCACTGCGACGGATACAGGCACGATCGCATCTGCACTTGCACTTGCACTTGCACTGACGCTCTCGCCCGAGGGTGCACCAGCACCAACAGGATTCACTGCGCGCGCTGGCTCGGTTTTTACTGCACCAACACTGTCCATGCGCCGGTGCTCCTTCATCATCGCGTTCAGCTTCGAGTTGTTCATGGTTAGTGGGTTCACCGCAGACTCATCACCCGGTTTCTTCCCCTGGAATGCAGCACCCGGAGTTTGTTGTCGACCAGCTGACTGGAGTTCTTTTTTCATCGTCTGCTGAGCTCCAGAGGCAGATGCGACCGAGCTAGCGGATTGAGCGCTAGATGACGCAGGCTCTTGAAGATCAGGAGGCATTTCCAGCGGCGTCCCAGCAGCACCCATGTCCATCCCCATGGGCATTGAAATCTCCTCAGCCAATAAATCATCCGGCGACTGCTTCACCATATTTTGTTGCATGACTTGCGGCTGCTGTTGCTGTGTTGGCATCATAGTCGACGGTTGATTCATTGTCCCTTGTTGGTGTTGCTGGTATTGCGAGTACGTCATCTGTTGTGGTTGTTGAAGCTGCATCTGCATTGGCATTGCGATGGGCAGCATCGCGTTCGTCGACGGCTGGTTCAGTACCACCGATGTTGTTGCCGCCATCGCACCGGAAGCAGGCGTCGCTCCAGCAGCGGGGTTTGCCGGCGATCTTGTACTGATGATGTGCTTGACAATACGCCGCTGACTGTTGCACCGCTTGTACTTCACGTCCAGGCTCTTCAGCGTCACCCGCTTTTCGTTCACCTGCTTCTCAAACTGCCCTTTCACGGCCAAATCCTGCGTCGTGTTCGCTCGTTGCAGCAGTTGTCGACACTCGTTCATAATCGAATTCATCTGCGTCCGAATTTGCTCCGCAAGACTTTCCAGCTTCTTGCAGTGGCCGTTTAGCTGCTCCAGACTCCACCCTAGCAATTTCTGCTGAATAATCGTCAGCTGGCGTCGATCCTCCTCCGTCAGACTCGCAACAAACGCGTCGTTCGCGTTCGCACTCGCAGCAGCACCTGACAGATTGCCGTGCATGTTGCCATTCTGGCCCATCACCATTCCTGAATGCAGCTGAACACCGTGGTTCATGTTACCAGCGACTGAGGCTTGAGCTAGAGGAGTAGAACGAACCATTGTCGGTGCACCTGGAGCAACGCCAGCGACAGGGTAACCGTTCGGCTGGATCATGGGATGACCAGGCATCGCGTTCATGGGCATTCCTCCGCCACCTCCAGCAGCAGACATCATAAGAGGCTGCTGCGCTTGAGTCTGGTACGGCTGGCTTGTTCCATTTTGATGAAGCTGCGCGGGCATCGGTATTGACATTTGCTGAGTGGGACCGGGCGCTTGAGGTTGCTGCTGCTGTGTAGTGCCTTGAGGTTGATTCAGAGCACCCGGATTCGCTCGAGTCGGGGTCGCCGCTTGATTTTGACGTCTCTGGGTCACCGCATAAATTTGTTGAAGCGCTCGATCAGCGTCCATCATCAGGAAGCCGTTCTTCTCTTTCACCTCCACTGGAAATCGGACAACTTGACACACCAAACATTTCGGGTTCGTGCACTGCTGGAAATGCGACAGCACGTACTTGGACGAGATACAGTGGCTGTACGAACATGAGTTCGTGTGCTGGCACGCTCCCATGTGCTGCCAGAGACGCTTCATTTCGCCACAACTGAGCGTAGCTGTACAGGAACTTTCGTTTGCTTTGCACCACATGGCATGGCGCAGTAACAAGAGTCGCTGCTGCTGTCGCTGGAGCACTTCCTTGGAGCCTGCAGTCTTGATATCGCTGCTTGTCATCGATTTCAGCTTGTTGTGGTACTCGGTTGTCTGCGTCTCGTCCAATGCTGACGTCACTTGCTGTGCTTTTGCCTTAAACTGACGAATGATCTGAGCTGACCTGCTCCGATTCGCTGCTGCGATTGCGGCGGCAGAGTTCGAGGCATTCGACATGTCTGTTGGTGCTTGCGCAAGAGGCGAGATGCTCGACTCGGGCATCGACACCTTGTCAGACATCAGCGCATCGATGATCGACGACGATGTTGAAGTCGACGGCGGTTGCTGACTCGATTCGATCTTCGTCGACTGCTGCTTCGGTGGATCTTGCAATTCAGGTGGCATCTGAATTGCTTGAGTTACATCTTGCGCATTGGCGGTCGCGGTGGGCACAGCTGGGGTTGAAGACACAGGTTGAGCGCCTGGGAACGGAATCGGCGTTGCGGTAGTCGGTACCTGCGGCGCAGCTGTTGGCGTAGCACTGGGGGTATTTGCTGAAGATGGAACCGGATTTGGTGTTGTGGACCGCACTCGCTGATGGTTCTGAGCAGCGCGAACGATGTTCTTCAGTCGACTCTGCAAAGTACTCGTGTTGGCGTACTCCTCTCGTGAACCTGCTATCCGATAACACTCATCTTCTAACCGATGCGCCATTTCAGGAAGCTTCTGCAGCCAGTTTGGCGGTGCGTTCGAGCCTTGATTCCGCAAAACCCGCATGATGTGGTTCAGCATCTCTTTCCGTAGCGCTTGATCCGCAGGCGAGTGCCATGTCGCTCGTGATGCCGTCGCAGGTGTCGCTCCAGTCGTTCCAGTCGCTTGGGTAGGTTGAGTCGGTCCGCCGTTGGAAACTGCAGGAGCAGCGGTCGTGGCGGTGGCAGTACCACTAGCACCAGCAGAGGGACCACTAAATTGCCGTTGAACGGGTGCCGCTGTTGGGATCATCCCAGACTGGTTTGGTCGTGCCTGAGCTGGCTGTTGAGTTGTTTGAGCGTTTGCCACGGCGACAGGTGTTGACTGCATCGCCGTTTGACTCGGCTGCTGATGGACTTGCTGCCGAAGACCTTGAGATGCCGCCTGCGCTGGCTGCTGCTGGGTCTGCAACTGCTGCTGCTGTTGTTGTTGCTGCAACAACGCGTTCTGCTGCTGCTGCATGGCTTGATATCGTTGCTGCTGAATCATCCGCATGTACTGTTGCTGCTGTTGTTGCTGGAAGTAAAACTGCGCCTGTGGATTCATCATCATGTTGTGCTGCTGCATGTTGTAGTTCGGCATGAACATCTGGTTCGCGTCGGGGACGAATCCTGCCGCCGGGTTCATGTTAATTTGCATGTTTGGGTTCATGCCCATGTTCATGCCCATGCCCATGCTGCTCATATCGATGCCCATGTTGTTATTCGGCTGCTGAACGCGGTTGTTGCCGTTCTGCATTCCATTGAGCATCGCAGGGTCCATCGGGATCGCGCTTAACGACTCGGTCGCCAACGACGCTGGGAACGGGATTGCATCTGCTGACGCCGAGGACGAGGTCGACAGTGCGCCAGACAAGGATGCAGTTGTCGTCGCATTGTTGCTCGCAGCACTCGTCGGGGAATTCAGCTCATCGGGAAAATCAATCATGCCAGTCGCAGCAGAAGCCGTCGCGCCAGCAGGGCCACCGAGCATTGACGTTGTGTCCATCATCATCATACCGCCGCTGAAATCGAGTCCGGAGGGGTTCAGGTCCATGGCGCCGCCACCGAGGTTGAACTGGTTCAGATATCTGTTGTCGCTGGGGAGGCCCAAGCCAAAGTCACCAACGAAGGAATGCGAGTCCATCTTCCTGCTATACATAGAGCACAACAAATAGTGAGCATGTCATCTCCTCAAATCCATTACAGATTACGCTAGAGCAGTTCGTATTACTTACTCACCTTGAGTTGCCTAGAAGCTTTCGCGGTTCGCCTTGCCACGAGCCGATTATTTACAACGAGGAACAGCGCCTGATTTCCTCACACAGTCGTTTTCGACCACGCTCTGTTAAAACACATACCAGACGCACAGTAAGCGCTCTGCTATCAAACACAGCCAGCGGCAACACATACACACATCAATACATTCACTTCTCACTCGCACAAAGCAAAGCGATCATGGCCACAAGCACCGTGGCCACAAGCAAGTAGAAGTTCATAGCGCAGAAACACACAAGCATGCGTACACAGAGAGCGACTTACATGATCCCGCTTCTTCGCGGGCGGATCAATCAATCGCTTTGGTTTAACCGGCGTGCGTCGAAAACAAACAAACACACAGCGGGTCTCTCTCTCCTGGTTTAGTCGGTGCGCGCGCGACCCGAGCCCGCGCAGAGACGAAAGAGGCGGCTGGGACGGGCGAGGGCGAAATGGGGCGCGGCGACGGCGACGGCGGGTCGGGCGCTGGTGCGTTGAGCTTGCAGCAGGTCAATCAATAAATACCTGCCTGCCTTCTCTTTCTCAACAGCAGAGAGTGGGTTTCAGCAGTGCCTCCCCCCTTCGCTTTTCGCAATATCGGATATTCCATCGGGTATTTGTTGGTTTTTAGTCTACTTTGGTAATTTGGGAAACAAAAGTAATTACTGAGATAGACATTGGAAATACTAGTATGTGCTTCTTATAGACAGCTGTACCCCTTTTGCCTTTTTTCTGGACTCGGTTTCGCCGACATGTTTGGACATTCGAGAAAAGGGTACAGGTGAACTCACTGCAGCAACATAAACATTTATCTTGCGATACGATCAGCAACATAAGCATGTCAAGGCATCAAAACACAACAGAACGATGGCGAGATTGCTTATCGTTAAGAGTTAAACCACCATTTAACATGGATTGTTATATGCCAACCTAGCTGGCGGCTTGAACGGGTGATCTCGCCCACCAAAGCGGAGCTGTCCGGACTCCTTCCGGCCGCCGAGTCCGCCGCCGACCCGCCGAGGCTTCCAACCTGGCATCACGCGGCTGCGCTCAAAGTCCACGAGAATTGCTCGCCCGTCAAGCTCCTGGCGGTGCGCGGCGTGGTACGCGCGCGCAAAGTCGTCCTCACGCGCAAACTCCACAAACGCGTAGCCCCTCGACTGTTGCGTGACGATGTCGCGCACGACGCGCGTGCTCGCAAGCTTCCCGAATTGCGCAAAATACGCGACGAGCGCGTCTTCCGTGGTCGCATAGTTGAGCCGCCCGACGAAGAGCGTCTTGTACGGGTCGCCCGCGATCTTAGGGTCGCGCGCCGCATCGAACTTTGCGCGTTTCGCACGCACCAGCGCTCTGTCGTGCGGCGTTGTGTCTGTGCCGTCGATGCTGCCGACCTGGAATGGCTCGTACTCTTTCGCAAACCAATGGCGAGGGCGTTGAGATGGCGGCAGCGTTGCGTGGTGGTGTCTTGCTAGTGGTGGGCTGCTCTCATCTCTATGGCGCGCATCATGTCTTGAGTCGCGGCTGCGACTTCGTCGACTGGTGTATCGGTCGCCTGTGCTGCAACTGCGGCTCCTGCGGCGCTTGTGGCTGCGCTCTCGCGCTCGATCTCGGTGCGCATCGTCGTGATTTCGCGCCATTTCTTTTCGAAAACTGGCTCAAAAGGTGCCTGTTATAAATTGTGACTTGTCGAAAGGCCGATAAAAAAAGGCCCGTTTTTGACTGCCTCTTTAAAGCTCCACATGCCGAACTTTCATACAAACACCAAGTGACTTGGCGTGAAAGGAACAAAAAAAGGCCAGAATCAAAAAATCAAAATCCGATCCACGGCTTTTCGAGCGCAGAGTTGCATCAGCAAGAATGGCGGCGGCGAGGAGCTCCATGGCGCTTTGCGTCTATATCGTGGCGTGGATGACGCTGTGGCATCGCGCGTACGGATTCCGCATATTAAGCTCCAGCAGTGAGCTCGCGAGCGCGCCCGCCGCGGTCTTTGAGCCGTACGTGCGCGGCCAGGTCGGGTACTTTGGCGACCCGGCGAACCCCGACCCGGAGCGCGTGAACGAGGGCGCACCATTCTCGCCTGACACACCGCGCGTCTACTTTGGAGCCAACCTTAAGCGTACGCGCTTCTATATCATGTTTACTATGCTGTAATGGGCTGCTGATGGCTACACACTTGTGACTGCAGAGAACTGTCCCGGGATGGTCGGCCCGATCAACGACGAGGAGTACTACTGCCGCGGCCGCGACTACGGCTACTGCGACCGGCGTAGCGGACTCTGCGTGTGTAACCAGGGGTACACGGGCACTGACTGCACGCAGTGCAAGCCATCGTATTTCAACAGCGGCGGGCTCTGTTATCCAAAGAGTATCTATCGTAGCGCAATCTGTATACAGCATGTCACTATGGAGCTGTTCTTACTGATCTGTTTAAGTATCCTGCTTATCTGATAGAGAACTGTCCGAACGACTGCTCACAAGGCGGCTCATGCGACTATGCGACGGGAAAATGCGCGTGCGTTGCGAGCCGCAAGGGCGCCGACTGCAGCCAGGTGTTCTGCCAATTCGACCCGCTCTGCACGAGCTGCACGAGCTCCTCCTGTCTCAGCTGCGTCGAGGGCTTCTTTGTCAACCCAGCGACCCAAACATGCGGTGCGTATGCGTCTTATAAATATATACTCACCCCAACCAACCACTCATTTTTGATGCGCTAGTGTCCTGTAAGAAGTACGACCCTCGATGCCTGGTCTGTGACGCACAGTCGTGTCTCGAGTGCGCCGACCCGCTGCTCAACTCTGTGCGGCGTAGTGGGGCGCGAGCACTCGATGCCCCACTGCCCTTTGACGAACTCACGCGTGAGTTCTCGTTCAAGTTCTCGTACGGGAGTCAGCTTCCGCGCGTGTTTGATGAGGCCGAATCTTTCTTCCTGACGCCACGCACTAGCACCACTTTCCTCAACGAGTCCAGCAAGACGTGCTCCCAGGGTCTGAATGGCGACGCTTTATGGTCCTGCAAGCCATTTGCTGTCAGCCATTGCGTGTGTGGCCACACCGGCGTCTTCTCATTCGGATCCCCGCTCTACGCGATCGCAGAATCGGCCAAGAGCATCACGCTGACTGTACAGCGCAGCGGTGGGGGCCTGGGCTCTGCCACCATAGGCTACGACGTCCAGTATCTCACCGCGTCCCCTAGCGACGCATCACCCACGGCGTTCTACACGAGTTCGCAGCTGCTCGTCTTTGACGAAGGCGTCGTGGAGCTTGCGTTCCAGCTCACGATCCACGATGACCATGTCGTGGAGCCAGATGAGACGTTCCGCGTGACGCTCAGGAACCCAGAATTGGAGACGACAGCGAGCCTGGGCAACCAACGCCAGGCGCTCGTGACGATTCTGGACGACGACGAGGCGTTCGCCGACGCTGGGTTATCATATGTAGTCGATGCGGACAACACGCTCAAGCAGGGTGGGCGAGCGGGATCCGACCTAGTGTTTAAGATCCAGAGTGTCCTGGGCAACGGCGCAGTCAAGACTGTCGGTGCTGGCGGTGATATTTTTTTGATGGAGTCGTACATGGCAGACATTGAGGACGACCTTGAGGAGTATGCGTCCTATGAAGTGTATCGCTCCAAGCAGCTTGGAATGGTCGTCGACAATGCCGACAGTACGTACACGTGCACGTGGCAGCGCAAGCACACAGGGATCTTCACTGTCACGATCTATCTGCTATACCCTGGTGGGCTTCGTGGCGACTACTACGACGATGCGTGGCTTGGAGACAATGGTCAGATACCGCCAGCGATCACGCGCATCGACTGCCAGATCAACTTCTCGTGGGGCAATGGTCCGCTCTTTCCTGGGATTAGTGACTACGTCTCAGTGCGCTGGAGTGGCAGGATCAAGCCAAAAAACACAGAGGACGTGACTTTTTACGTGACTGCGGATGACCAGAGCCGCCTCTGGATTGGCGACTTCCTGCTCATCGACAAGTGGGACGATACGTCTACACCAGGTGGCCAGGCGAGCGCGACGATCTCTCTAGATAGCTCGCTCTACTACGCAATCGTGCTCGACTACCGGGAGTTGGCTGGGAACGCCCAGGTGAGTCTCTACTGGAGCAGTGCGAGTCTCACCAAGGAGATCATCCCAGCCGCGAGTCTGTTTTCCGTTCAACACATCAGCGGCAGTCCGTTCCAGAACGTGACGATAGCGCCAGTGAACACTGCGAACGTGTTCACGAGTACGATCCAAGGTGTGTTGAGCTCCATCGCTGGTAGACCACACAGCATAGAGATCTATCCAGTGGATTTGTATGGGAACCCGCGACGCGTTCAGAACGACTCGACGGATCTCTTTGAAGCCCGGATGACGCTCACAATTGATCAGAGTCTCGGTGGCATTGGCAGCAGACAGAACGACGCACTCATCGTCTGGGAGCCAGTACACGAGGCCTTCAGAGTGTCGTTCACGCCACTTATTAGTGGGGCCTACGACCTCGACGTCTGGATCAATACTGCGAAGCTCGATGGGAGTCCGTTCATGATAGTCGTCAAGCCTGGATTGATGCACGCAACGAGGTCAGTGGTCTCAGGTGCTGGCCTACTGGCCAACCGCGTCGCGGGTATCGCGACAACGCTGCTAGTGGAAGCCCGTGATGTCAACAACAACCGAATATACACGTCCGGACCGCCACTGCCAACACTGTTGTCGATCCGAGCGTTCCACACGGCCCAGCTCTCGGCGATTGAAACTGGTGTTGTGGCTGACAATGGCGACGGGACGTATACGCTCACATACACCCCACGGATCGCGGGGAACTACAATGTTCGAATCCTTTTGAACGACGGTATGGACGTGAACAACAGTCCGTACCTGGTCAGCGTCGTACCGAACGTCCCCATAGGTACGACGAGTTCCGCTGCAGGTACTGGGCTCACTTCAGCAGCTACAAATGTCCAGGCATCCTTCCAGGTCACCACGCGCGACCTTCATGGCAACCTCGTGATTCAGGGCGGCGCGAGTTTCCAAATCTCGGTCGAGCATTCGATCAAGGGCATCGTCTCTGGCTCGTGTACTGACCTGCTGACAGGCGTGTACTCGTGTGTATATACTGCAAAATACGTTGGCTTATCGAAGTTGAACATCGTCCTCACACTTAGCGGTGTGTCGCTGCCCGTTTCCGGGAGTCCGTTCGCTCTGAATGTGGTCGCAGGACCAGCGCTTGGCTCTTTCAGTCGTGCACAAGGTCCTGGGCTCGTGTCTACGATTGCAGGCGTGCGTGCGAGCTTCACAGTGCTGGTGAGAGATGCGTTTGACAATGAGAAGCGCAACGCCGGTCAAGAGATCGTGAGCGTCGTGCTCAGAGGCCCAGCACCCTTTTCAACAACGACTATCGTTCCTGTGAGTCAAACAGAACTTGCAGTGACATTCGCTGGCGACGACAAGTTCCAGATCAGCTATGCGCTGAAGGCCAGGGGTGCGTATACCATTCAGGTACAGGTGAACGGCGTCGATGTGGTGGCCAGTCCGTTTACGATTTACACATACCCAGCGACGGCCTCGCCTGTGACAACCTCACTAGACTTGATCTCCCCAGCAGCACCCGTCCAGTACCTCGCAGGCAAATTCATCACGGCCAAACTGACCACGAGAGACGTCTTTGGCAACTTGTTGGAGAGCGGTGGGTATACTTTCCAACTGAACGACGCGGTCCGCGGCTTTCAGCCAGATCCAATTTCTGATGCAGGCGACGGGAGCTATTCCCTGGTGCTGCGGCCTACAAAGACCGGCATTTTCCCCTTTGAACCCAAGATTTTGCTCACTGGAGGGCTTAACGGAACGTATTTTGCCACACCCGACCTCACAGGTGCGTCTGTTCTCAAGCGCCAGGACCCAGTGGTCGATGTGGACTTTGGCGTGACGTCACCAGTGCAGACAGACACGATGGAGACCTTCAGTGTGCGCTGGGAGGGCTTCCTGCTGCCAGTGTATAGTGAATTGTATACATTCGACGTCGAGGTACTCGGTGGTGCGAGTCTCTCGGTGAACAACGTCCGACTGATCGCTGACCTGTGGCCCGAGGCAAGCATCACGCAGTCCAAGCGACATAGACAAGTGTACCTGGTGGCCAACCAGTTTGTACCCATCGAGTTCAACTTCAGCAAGCCGAGAGCAATCCCGAGCGGGGAAATCCGACTTTTCTGGCAGAGTCTGTCGCAAAAGCGGGAGGTTGTTCCGACAAACCGGTTGTTCACATCCTGGCGGATCGTAAACAACGTCCCACGGCTCGAGATCTTGCCCGCGAGTGCTGATCCGCCAACATTCACGGCGGAGTTCGACCCACATTCTATCGTCATCGCCAGCGAGGCGAGTGCGTCCTCGTCGCCGACGATCCGAGCCACTGCAGGGATCCAATTCAGCTTCCAAGTCATCGGACGGGACCAGTTTGCCAACCAGAGGCTTGGTGGTGGAGACACAGTCCAAGTGGTCTTTCCACAGCTCGCTGATGCTGTAAACCCGTCTCCGATCAACATTGTCGACCTGATGAATGCTGTCTACAGTGTCTCGTTCTCGCCGATCCAGAGCGGTACGTTTTCCATGGTGGTCGCGGCCACGAATCCGAGCATCACTGGCTACGGAGCGCTTGATCGAGAAGCCCTGGCACTCTTCCTGCGTCCGTACTACATTCGCCAGAGTCCATTTACGTTCATCGTCGAGCCAAATGTACCGCTATCGACGACCTCGACGGTCACGGGGCTTGGATACTTCCAGGCGACAGCGGGGATCGAGACCTCATTCGCTATTCAGCTTCGGGATCTGCACTCCAACACAGTTTCCAGTGTCTTGAAGACGGCGACAGGGTTCAAGATCTCTCTGCCTCGCGTCCAGCTGCGCCTCGGTGGCGTCTCGAGTGGCGTTAACACTGTTGAAGCGAGCTTAACTAGGTCTGAGGACGGGACGTTCAAGGTCGTGTACATTGCGACCCATACGGGACTTTATCAAGTCATGCTGAGCTGCGATGGTGGAGCTACGTTCATGGCCAAGAGCTCCACGCTGCGTGTCTTCCCAAATATCGCGTCGGCGCTCACGTCGACGATCACATCCGGCACGGGGCTCGGTCCCCAGATCCAAACTGGCCAACTGGTCACGTACAGCACCTCACTGCGGGACTTCTACAGCAACTCGATGGAAATCGGTGGCGACGACCTCGTTGTGGTTCTACGAGGACCTGAGACGGTGTACCCGACCTCGATCACGGATCTCACAACGGCCAGCTATATCGTGGCCTACCAGGTGAGTCTACCGGGGAGCTACGAGATTCAGACTTGGCTCGCGTCCCACTACCACGGACTTCTGGGAAGCTACTTCACGACCACGAGGTTCAGCTCTGCAATCGCAACCATGGCTTCAGTTCAGGCCATTGACGCGAATATGGACTTTGACTGGCACGCAAACGAGACGATGCGCAACTATCCTCGGATCCGGTGGACAGGGTATCTCAAGCCAAAGTATACAGAGATATACACGCTCCATCTGAGAGTGCGGCCGTTCGGGGCTGTATACATTGACCAAGTGCCCGTCATTGATGCGCTGAATACCCCACTGGCGACTGGGATCAATGAACTGACGAGCCAAGTGAACTTGGTTGGCGGGCGACTGCATGCAATCACTGTGGAATACCGCAGTCCATCGGCACGCGAGGTCTTTGGATTCGTCTCGCTGCTCTGGGAAAGCGATCGGCAGCAGCTCGAGATCGTGCCAACCACTGCGTTATTCCCAGGCGCCCAGGAGATCCATCCGAGGTACACGGTTGTCGCAGTCTGAGTCACAAGTTTCGATCTGAAAGCTGGGAGAAACTGCCACGTGGGCTCCGTATTTATTTGAGGAAAGCTGACTGGCAGACCCTGCAGGGTCGCTCGGATCCGCCAGAACCAATACGACAGGTCTTCGAGCACATGAGCCTCATGAAAGCAGTTGATATGCAAACCACACCCCACTGGAGAGTTCAGGCATGAACACAACAGCTCGCTCAACCACTAGGCGAGAGCGCCACGGTGGTGGCAGCGCTGTAGTGAAGACCCAGCAAGCGCCAAATGAGTATGTCCAGCTGGCTGCAGACCTGGGCGGCTGCATGGCATTTGAGCCAAAAAAATGGAGACAAGTGCTGGCGAAGTCGACTGCTATGCTGAGCAACAGCATCGCTCCTCAGCAGCAGAACCAGCCTCGAATTCAAGATCCGCGTGGAGTGGCGAAGAAGCGACCGCACGTGTGCGCAATAGACACCAGTGTCCGTCCGTCTTCCCGTGATGAAGACGCCTGCAATGATGTGGTTCTACCCAGTATCTACCCAGACCAGCTGAGACAACATAGAGCAACTCTGTCACTCTCAGAATACCTCAACCAGCCAGATATGGTGCGAGCGATCCTGGAAGAAGCTGGTGGAGAGGCAAAAGGCAACTTGATTGAGGATAATGACCCTAACGATGGCGATGGAGAGCTCGACAAGTCCTCACTTAGCATGGCTGAGCTGAAATCAAGCGAGATTACGCACGAAACCTTGACTGTGAGTCAGGAACACTGTGATACGACCCAACCCAAGCCTGCACTGCTGCCTCTGCTAATGACAATGTCGCCTCGAACGCGCCAGGGGCTCGCTCGTCTTCCGCCACCCAGCGTCGAAGACCTGCAAGATATCGAGGACATGGAGGCATTTGCTGAGAACAAGTGCCAAACTCACAATTTCTACCAGCTTCTAAAG
Organism: Globisporangium paddicum; assembly: GCA_023334015.1. Classification (NCBI taxonomy): domain Eukaryota; phylum Oomycota; class Peronosporomycetes; order Pythiales; family Pythiaceae; genus Globisporangium; species Globisporangium paddicum. The sequence goes on from JAASFV010000136.1 coordinate 17,090, forward strand.
AAACAGCAGCTTCAGCACAAGCGACAGGCAGTAAATCGCCCTCAGCACCAGCCTTTAAAGCAGATCCAACGCACAGTGTCGCTTGGGAAGCTCAGCCACAACTCCAGATCGCCCAACAGGCCAACAGCAACAGCTGTACGTGAGAAGCAGAAACTAAAGTCTCCTGCCAAGAGCGGCACGCGAGACGAGCAGATCCGCATGGCGATGGAGGATTTCAATGTCAACAATCTGGAGACTCCATTACAATCTTCTCGGGTCGTCGAAGTCGCAACTGTAAGTGACTCAAAGCCAGGAGGCCAAGCAAGCAAGCACTACGAGCACCTGCTGCAGGAACAAGAGAGCGCGATTGTCCTAGAGCAGCTTGCACAGAGCCATGTAGACCAAACGATCACCGAGATCCGACAATTTCTCCCCCTTGAGGTCATCTACGCGTTTGGCCAAGGAAAGTTCGCGTCACCAGCCCAGCAGCGCGCCACCGAAGTGCTCTTCCGTGTCGGATCTCGTCTGAAGTCAAATCTATTAATCCAGGCCATGGTCCAATGGCGCCACTTGGTCGCAGATTTACAATTTCAAGAGCTCTCGGTGGCTTCGCTAAGCGTCCAGTGCTGGTGGCGGCAGCTCCTCGCTGTCCAAGAGCTTCACGTGCGTCAAAGGATTCGATCTGACCTCCGAAAGCGACAGCAGGCGCTCGTGCGGATGCTCGCAAGCAAGCAGAACAAGAGTGCGAGCGTCATCACGAGCGCTATACGGGGCTACGTGTATCGCAAGAAGCGCGATCGAGTGCTGATTGAAACCGAGGCCGCCGTCAAGATCCAAAAGTTCTGGCGGGAGCGTCAGGCGTTCTGGGTCGCTCTCCGCATCCATTTGCGCAAGAAGCAGCGCATGGACGCCGCTGTGTTCATTCAGAAGCACGCTCGTAGTCGTCAGGCGCGTAGGAAGAGACGACTCTTGTTCAAGATCCGCCACGTTGAGCAGAAAATGGCAGCCAATGACAGCTTGAAACAGGAGCGAAGGCGGATGTTAAAGCACCAAGGGGCCGCGATTCTGATCCAGCGTGCGTTCCGCAAATGGCAGCAGCGGCGGATCTTGACTTTGAGACGACGAAGAGCTCAGTTTGAGCGCGACAAGATCAAGATTCTCAAGGTCCAGGCCCAGTTTCGAGGCCAACAGACTCGCAAATTCTTCATTAAGCACCTGTTAGAGGTCCACAATGGTGTGCTGTTGATCCAGCGAGCGTGGCGATGTGCTCAGGCTCGTCGAGTTCGCAGGCATCTCCAGGGTATAAAGGACGAGCAGCGTCGCAAGTGGCGTGAGGAGATCGACGAACGTAATCGAAAAGGCAAGAAACGACTGGTCGTCGCCCCGCAGCAGGTCAAGAAGACGTGGAACCAGCTCGTGAGCATCAAGGACAAGGTTATACCAGGCGGCCACTCCTCTACATCAAATGCTAATGCACCGAGTCCTCAGGAGGTCCATGCTGCGATGAAGCTCCAGGCTCGCTGGCGCGGGATCAAGATTCGACAGCGACTGCGTCACGAAAAGGCCCGAGAGCTTGAGATGCACCGCCGTGCTGGTACTAAACGGCGCAAACGAGCTGTGATTTGCATCCAGAAGCGCATTCGAGGCATTCAGGGACGCACTCAAGCCTGGGACCGAATGGTAAACAGGAGCGCGAAGCGTATCCAAAGCTTGTGGCGAGGCTTCTACACGCGCTGTGAGCTCAGGCGCATGCAAAAAGCACTTCAGGCGATCCAGAAAATGCAGGTCCAGTGGCGCCAGCGGCGCAACGTCGAGTTCCAGAACCAGCGACACCGAGCGGTGACCAAGATCCAGAAGCGCGCGCGAGTGTTTTTGGGCAAGCGCTGGCTGCGGAAAATGGTGGCGAGACAGCAGTTCCTAGCAGAGGAGCAGGCCATGGGCAAAGTGCTAATCGAGGCCACACGACGGCGTGTCAAGGACGAGCTCTTGCTTCAGAGCTTTGTATACAAGGAGCTCAGCCATGGTATCGAATCTGGTGACGACGACGACATGACCAGGCGCGTTGACAAACCGCTCTTCCGCGTCGCCAAGGCGACCTGGAAGCGCAAGGGCTACGACGGTGTGTGGCAGGAGGTGTTCCGCAACGCCTCAGGTGGCCCTACCACTACTAGTGGCAGCAGCACCGCGATTGAGATCGACAATTCCCGGTTCGCTCGGTTCCTCAAGGCCCTGCCGCACTCGTTTGTCAACAAGACGAGCTTCCCCACGCAGACTGTGGACCTGATCTTTACCAAGATGAAAGAGCCCAAGGCGCGCACGCTCTCGTTTAATCGGTTCACCAAGGCCATGACCCTCGTCTGGCAGGAGAAGTTCGCACCCGGCACGGCTGCGAAAGCTGAGAAAGCACTGAAGAGCGAGCCAAAGGCTTTCGATACCACGGCCGAAAGCATAGCAGCCGACCAGAGTCGGTATCTTAAATTTATGAACCAGTTCGTGCTCCCGTCGACTCTTCAGAGTGGGAAATACCGTACGGTGCTGAATGAGCAGTGCTCGCAGCGAGTCCTCTGGGCTGTGGCTCTGTTACGGAGGTTTGCGATCCGTATCGCTGCCCGAAAGCTCCACGACCACTTCCTTATCGTCCACCATGAGCGGCTTGAGAGCCAGCGGCTGGTGAAGTGTGCCAACAACATTGCGATCTGCTACAGACGCTACAGGTTCCGGTGTCAGATGAAGACCACGCTAGCGCTGATGTTTATCGAGTTTGTGGACCACCACGGCCGTTCTGTGCGGTTTGCGCACGTGGCGACGGGCAGAGTGGTAACCAAGAGACCGGTGTTCCTCAAGGGTGTGGCCTGTAAGAAGGTGATCCCGCTATCGTTCCCAGGCGAAGAGTTCCACGCGTTCTGTGAGCGTCACGAGGACAGCAATATTGTTGTCGCCACTGGCGCCAACCGAGTGGCAGCTCACGTCTATTGTGTCGAGTGCGAGGACGCCATGTGCGAGATTTGCTTTGCTCGCGATCACGACAAGCGCCAGGCATTCCAAAGTCATGAGCAGCGCCGGATCCCACTGTGTAGCCACTGTTTAACGGAGACAGCCACGCGCGAATGTCTCTACTGCGGCAACGGACACGTACCATACTGTGATGCCTGCTATCCACACGTCCACAGAGCCAAGGTCGAACCAACCAAGAGCTCCAAGAGCGCCGACAGAGTTATGGAGACTGACACGCATGGACCAGTGACTGTAGTGGTCCTGCCGTCCAAGTCACTGGAGACCCATGTCTTCCAGGCACTTGTGGTGATGTGCATCGAGTGCTCGTCGCGCGTGGCGCAGTGGGAGTGCGAATCCTGCCAAGACGTCTTTTGTAAGCGCTGCCTGAGCGCGTTCCACGCCAAGGGCCAGCGGCAACATCACCAGTGCCACCGCCTGAGCTACTTCTCCATTCTCAAGCAGCTCGCAGTGAGAGATCGTGAGCAGAACGCTCAGAAGCAGCTCGAGAAGCGCAGAAAACAGCGTGAAGACGAACGGAAAGAGCGTGAACTGGCAGTCAAACTCCGCAACGAGAGCGCAGTCAAGATCCAGGCTCTGGTTAGGTCCTTTGTGGCCAGACAGCATGGCAAGAAGTATATGAAATTGATTCGCCAGACCCAGGCCGCGAAGGCTCAGCGGCTCAAGGACGAGAAAATCCGTGCATCGCTCCTGTACAAGGTCAAGGGCGTCTTTGGGCTCTCTCCAGCGCTCAAGAGCGACACGAGCCAGGAAATCATGATGAGAAGGCAGCGCATTGAAAAGATCAAGCGAACGCTGTTCTTGCACAGGCGAGTCGTTTCTCCTGACGACAAGGGCACTGGATCGATGGCCAAGAAGAAAAAGAAGAAGTGGACCAAGAAGAAACGAGCCCAGGTACTCAAGGCCGCGAATTCCTGGTGCGTATATGGCGTAAGAGTCAAGATCTCGCTGAGCGGTGAGTGGAAAGGAGCAGTTGGCTCGATCCTGTCGACGAAGAACCTGCTGCACACGGGCTTTGTGCTTGTGTTCATTCCGGAGGCGAACAAGAGTCTGGTGGTCAACTGGGAGCAGCTCACGCCATACGACGATGACGAATTTCTACGCCAGGCGCATGAGCCGCAGTCGACCGCACTCTTGAACAGTGTCCACGATTTCCACGCCAGGCTCTCGCGGATCCTCGAGGCCGCGGCGAGGAAAGCCCAGCTGCTGTACTTGCAAACGGTCGAGTTTCACGACGTCGTAGCCTACGCCTGGGTCGTCGAATTCAACAAGCACGAGCAGAAGGAGGAGTTCTGGAACGTGGTGCTCAACAAGCGCACCTTTGAGGTCCCGCGCGCCATGGAGCAGGTCGAGCGCATGGAGATCGAGCAGCGCCAGGAGATCGAGGCCCGTGTGGCGTTGGCCAGGAGCAAGATAACGGCTCTGCTCCACCCGTTCCAGGCCAAGAACAAGCCCAGACTCGCAGTGAGGCGCAATGCGGTGGTGGCCTTGGCAGCCAGTCAAGGTCTAAGGAAGACAAAGACTACGAAACCTGCCAGTGGGAACAAAACCGACGGCTTTAGCGACGACGACCACGTTGATGCGCTGGCTTGTGCACGCTTCTGGCACGACAGCGTGCTCGCAAACGAGCACTCTGGCGGCAAAAGGGCCACCAAGTTCCTGATCGCCTGTATGAATTCGCCAGCGCATTCGACGCTGGACTGCTGGGCCGTGCTCAAGCTCTGGATGTGGATGGATCTCTACGAGACAGCCACCGATGGGTTTGAGCTGCACGCCAAGACGTTCTTGAGCCTCGCGAGTGACTTGCAGCTCTACATCGCTGGCGAGATCAAGCCGCTGGTGATTGCGATGGGATCTGAAGAATTAGGTGAAGAATTAGATATGAAGCGCGCGCGAGACAAGTTGCTACAACTGCTCAAGTTGAAGGAGGAGATGCTGCAGCTGCTCATATTTAACGCCGAGCAACAACGAGCGACCGCCGAGGACGCCGCCAAGGCTTAGACTCAAGACATATATGAGGACTACAGAGTTGCACGAGAGACTAATTGATCTCGTGGTATCCGTCCAGCTGCACAGTCGATGGCGATGGGTGCTCCTTGGTGCGCTTGATCGCTTCGAGCAGCGAGCTGTGCGCTCGGATGTCACCCGATAACTCCTCCGTTTCGTCACTATCACCACTTTCATCATTGCTAGCCTCGCCAGGGAGAAGTCCCTCTTCCAGCGAGTCCATGGTATCGTCGCCACCTCGTGGCGAGGTTGTGGCCGCTGAGCGTGCCAAGAGACTGACAAACTCAGATTCGTCTTCGGCGTCGGACGCCGACGCCTTGGCCTTTGGGAAGAAGTGACGGTGCGGTTGATATTGCGCCTGGACGATCGCGACGATCGCGAGTAGGGTCACGACCACGAGAGCGACGAAGAAGTGAGCTAACAACACGAGTGGAGAATAAGATCAGTAAGTTGTTAGTACTAGGGAATCATTTTTAGATTTTAACCAGCCTTAGCAACGCGAGTCGTACATTGGTAGAACGGCGGGACTGGAGGTGTCATGGAGATGATAAATAATAATGATACCACATTGTCAAATCACAATGTTAGTGATATAGCGAATGAATATTCTCATTGCAGTATTGAGAGGCCGCACCTGTGACGAAGAGGTGCTGCGGGGCGTACGCGAGCATCGCTGCGTGCTGGTGGTTCACTGAGCTCGGCAACGATGCCATGAGCACGAATTGGTACTCGCCGCTCGATCGGAAATGGTCGGCGAAAAGGTCGTCAAGCTTCACATTGTGGTGATGCGAGTCGTTTGGGGAGAACTTGACGAGCTTCGGGAGCTGGTACTGAACACTGGATCGTTGACGGATGCAGTACGGCAGCACGAGCTGTGCTGAGGAGCTAGTCCTCGCAATGTCAGCAGCTACAGAGTTGATCGTGTGGTTGGGCGTGAGCTTCTCGGCGTAGAGAAAGTAATCACAGGCTTCACAGGCTCGCAGCTCGCCTGCCAGTGTATCATCGTTCAATGCGTCGTGGACATGGTCCCAGATCGAAGGTGATTCAAAGCCGAGCGTGGTCGCTTCGTACGAGAACGAGACGTTGAACGGCGATTGGCTGGGCGTGTCATCGCCAGGCGTCACGAAGGCCTTTTTAAAGCCACCAGAGGACTTGGTGGAGCGCAAGAGTATGATCGACTCGACGGGCGCTTCGACGTCTGCTCGAAGCAGAAAGCCTTTAACGCTGGTGGGGTCTTCGAAGAGCGCGACGGGGAACTGTGGGTCGTAGTGTGGACAGAGGTTCACCTGTTGCTGCTGGGCCTCGCTCGCATGGGAGATCGTGACGCACTGGTAGCTCGCGGTCGAGAAGCGACTCGTGCGGTCGCTCTTGCGCACGATGAAGGACTGGAGGCGACCCGCGCAGTTGCTGAGCTCCAGGCCGATAGCGAACGGCGCAGTCTCCGTAATATTGTTAACGGTAGTGCTCGCTGGTGACGGGAAGAGCAGGTCATGGATTGGCTCGAGCGGCAGGAATACGGTCTCGCCCTTGCACAGGTGGATCGTGAACGGCTCGTCGAGCTTAAAGTGGGCGCCGTACTCGTACACGCGGTCGATCACTGGCGCAACAGCGTCGACACCCCACACATTGGCTTCATCGCTGGCAGATGCCATGGTCACAGAAGAAGAGATGGCGACGCTCGCCTCTTGGTGGTGCTTCTTCAGACCAGCAGCTACGATAGGAGCGAACGCCGCGTCCGAATCTTGATTGAAGACGCTGTGCGCACCACTCGGTCGGGCGATAGGAGCAGCGGACGCCATGCTCCCAGCGGCTCGGAGCTTGTCAAAGTGGATCTCTTGATGATCTGGTTCGCATGCGTACTTATCCAACCCAGCTGCAGCTACGGACTTAATAGACGTAACCAGGTTACACTGTCTGTTGTAACCCATTTCCAATGCGGGACAGATATGAATGTTGGAGGAATGTGGCGCATTCGTGAACCCTATCCCTTGGTTTGATGGTCAAATCCCAAATCGATTGGTCAGGAGCGCGCTTTTTCAAGCGCGCTTAATCTTTTTAGAGAGGGGCTTGAGCTTATATAAACAGCAACTCGCTCGCATTCCCTGATCCGACTTTTAAGCGCGCGCTCAGAAAGCTGAAGCTCTGGTGGCCAGCGGGGAAGGTGTGAGGTGTGCCGAAGGTTGCGTGAGTGCGCGAGGGCGCTGTCACCAGCCAACCAGTCTTTTCGACCGCATTTCGCGCCGCGAATTACCAAACGGGAAGTTAGAAGCTAACCAACGCCAAGAGAATCATGGGTAAGCGGCTCTGTGACGATTGAATGCGTGGCGCAATGGCGTCTGGGGGCGTACGCGAGTGGACAGGAGCGAAGTGCGCGCGGACAGATATGCAGGAAAGGCGGGTGGATCGCCGGCGCGAGCGCGTTTCCTGGTCCCGACAAGCAGCTCAGCAGATCTCGCGTGTAATGCAGTGGCGACCACGCGCCTTCTTGCGAGCGCGAGTGTTCCTGAATGGTGGCAGACAGTTCGATTCAGCGCAGTCAGCTCGTATACCATGTGTGGTTTATCACCTACGGTGCACAATCGGCGACTGGTGATTGGTGAGGAGTCGGCTGCAAGCTGATCGACTTTAGGTCCGCCGTGCGTCGCGACAAACGTGTCCACTGACAGCAAGCTTAGACAGCAAGTAATCTAGTACTGGTGCACTGCAGATGCGAATGTCGGCGCGCGGAGCTTCCTGTACATGCGCAGCACCACCCCCCAGACAGCAATTGTCCACCCCAGACGCCCGTCACCGTGATGATCTTCGTACGACTGGTGGTATGCGTAGTTGGCTAACGAACGTCTGCTCTTGTTGCCTTCTTGCAGTTCAACAACTTAAGGCCCACGAACTTCGCACGCAGACCAAGACGGAGCTCCTCCGCCAGCTGGATGACTACCAGCAGGAGCTTGCGCAGCTTCGTGTTGCCAAGGTCATTGGTGGTGCCGCCTCCAAGCTCGCCAAGATCAGCGTTGTCCGCAAGGCCATCGCGCGTACCTTGACCGTGTACAACCAGAACCAGAAGGCTAAGCTCCGCGCCGCCCTCGGCTCGAAGAAGCACGTGCCGCTTGACCTTCGCCGCAAGAAGACCCGCGCCATCCGTCGCCAGCTCTCGACCCACGAGAAGAGCCTGAAGACGCTCAAGCAGCAGAAGAAGGAGGCGTACTTCCCAAAGCGTCGTTTCGCCCTCAAGGCGTAAGTTAGTAGTCTTGTGGCATTCGCATGAATAACAACATCACTCTAAAGCTTCCCAATATTTGATCACGCGCGTTGCTCAGTATCCCACTTACTCATGTCGGTCCACAAGTTACGTATTGTTATCGATCTTCCAGTAGGTTTCCGATCGATGTCTCGAACTCATCGTCATCTTCGTTATTCGAATCGGAAACAAGCTCGAACACGTCGTTCTGGCTGCCCTGCAGACTCTCATCGCTTTTCTCACCATCGCCTTCATCCTCGTTGTCCGCAGTGCTCTTCTGCGTCGATCGGAATGTGCACGACGGCTCGACCATCGGGAGTCCTGCGAGCGCCATGTCGCTCAGAAGATCGTCGTGAATGCCAAAGCTCTCGCTGTCAAAGCTGGCGACTTGCTCGTCCACAGAAGCATGGACACCAGATTCCTGTTTTCGCAGACAGACAAACACGTTCAGTGCGTGTTTTGTCAAAACGACCAGATCAAACACACTGCAAGGACACTGACGTTGATGACGAATGGCTGCACCACGTAACCGGCAACTGGGCACTTGACGATGGAAATCACCCTGTGCTGAGGATACCTCTCCATTATAAGCTAACACACGCACACAAAACATGTGAGCTGCACAACCTCAACGCGAGCCCACAACAGCATCACATTAGTTCACACTTACCCTGGTTGTGACGCAATGGGACCAAGTCTCTCCAAGTTGTGGCTTCGTGTACATACCGGCACCACTCCCGGCAATAGATGCACGATTCGTGACGACAACGAATGCTTGATGCGTGTCTGCAAGCAGCCTGAGAGAGATCAAATACCGTACATAGTTCTCTTAGCAACAACATCTTAAATTGAAAAGCGAGTTTTCGTGGCAAGCTTACTTGAGATCTCTCGTCAACTTCAGTATTTGATGCTGACGCTGGATTCGTGTTTGATCAGACTATTACATTCATGGCATGGAGAGTTAGTATAAATAATGCAGCACATGCGCGTGATACTGTTGTTTCCATCCTTCACCTTCAAAAACAAGCTGGCGATCGAATCAATCACGATGAGCTTAACGTTCATCGAGTGCATGCTCTCTTCGAGTTCTCTCAGGCTGCATTTCACACACGACCCAATCAAAACCCAACTCAGTATATCGCATCCAATCAACCATGAATACACGCCGATACGTACCTGGTGATAAATTTCCCCAACGTGTCAACTTTGACGATGCGAATGCGTCTCACGATGGCCTCTGTAATCGCGTCAACGTCTGCATCCTGGTGAGCATTTCGAAGCCGCACACGCGCAGCAGCAATCTGAAACAGTCTGAGAGAACAGACGTGCAGTTAGTTACCCCGTCATAGACGCTCATTCAGCATAATAGAGTTGTCATGATACCGTTTGGCGCTAAAGTTTTGTTCCGTGTCGAAGTACAAGACGCTCGCATTCTGGTTCTCCATTGCACATAGCACGCTGAGAGTCATCGCGAGTTGACTCTTCCCGATACCAGCGATCCCAGCAAACTAAAGAGATCACAAGATAGAAACAGCCACTCGCTCGTTTAGGCTCGTAGATCATGGAAGCCAAATAATAAACAATTACAGTAAAGCAACGCGCCTCCGTGATGCCTCCGTGCTTGATTCCTCCGCAGAGTGCTTGGTCTATTGCTGGCAACCCCGTGCGAAGGAACACGGGATGGTTCACGGTCTCCAGGAACATATCAAACGCCTATAGTGTGGTTATGCCAATAGAAACTACATTGTCAGCAACAGACCACACACTCACGCTTCTCTCAAGTACACCGCTCCCGTTTACCGTTCGGCTCTGTGGCGCTAGCCGTATCGACAGCTTCTCGACTAGGTCCTGTAGCCACACAAGCAGTCCACACATGCACATGCCACTATAAGCACTTTGCGGCCCCAAGGCGTTGCATTCAAGCCCATTCAAACACACGAGCGAACCTCCACTTCGTGGACCGAGAGGTCGACGGCGTGCGCGACGTCCCACGTCGAGCGCAGCGCCAGCTGGCGGAAATGCCGCAGGCCCGTCGCGCGGAAGCGCTGCTGCTGGCGCTCGTCCACGCCCTCCTTCGCCAGTGCGCGCTGCAGCATTTTTGACTTTGGCGCATTCACGAGTTGAAGGTTGCACTTCAGATTACAGGAGCACTTCAGTAAAGTACGACACACAAATATTACAATACAGTCTGAAATGACTGTGTATGCTGTTGGATAGGTTTGACCTTGAAACGACGCGGGAATAATGATGAGGTGGGGCCTGTGAATGGAATGGCTGCAGCGGTGGACAATGCGCAAAGTACCTGTCCTCCCAACGCAATCGATGCACCGATTCACGTACTAGCGATCGTCTTCATGCACTTATATAGCTCCTCATGTTAAGAGCTCATTGCCAGCACTTCCATCTCGAGAGCGAGAGGGGCGCAACAGCTGGCACATGATGGCAGCTGAAGACCCATTGGTACTCCCATACAATATCATACAGTTCTTGATACTGGGCGGTTTCAAGCTGCTGCTGTTCCAAACCGGATACTGGGGCTCTCTCCCTATCGGATAGAATGCCTTCAGCTCTCATACAAGCTCACTCCAAGATCTTCCTCTTCATACAAGCACAACCTATCACCAGCGAGGACTGAGACGCGATGATCTACTACAACACGGAGGCCATGCGCGATGTGATCTTCCGCTGGCACGGCTCGGCGCTCAACGGACCGGCGCCCGTGCGCGCGTTCTTCATGGCGGTCTTCGCGCTCTGCGTGGCGGCCGCGAACGACTTCTACCCGTTCGTCGTGCCCACGCGCGATAGCACGGCCTTTGTCGACACGCTCACGGTCTTCAACACCTTCCTGGGCCTCACAGTCTCCTTCCGCATGAACTCAGCCTTTCAGCAGTGGCGCGCCGGCGTGCTGGCTGTTGGCTCGCTCGCCGAGACGGCACGCGCCATCGTCGCATCCGGCTGCGCCTTTGTGAGCACGACCGCCACCATCCCAGTGGCAACCCCAGGGCCGCTACCAGCTGAGCCTGATAGCAAACTACCCCAGCGCCGCGAAAGTCGCTCCAACCCGATTCCGCGCGACATCCTGGAGAAGTGCACGTTCTTCACCGAGTTGCGCCGACTCGTGTTCTTGTACATTGCGATCGTGTTCCACGACTTCCGCGGCCGCGATGGCATTGCCAAAATGCGCGACTCGGGCATCCTGACTGAGAGCGAGTTTGACGAGATGTACGCATGCGGCACGGAGGTGTCCAAGGAGGTTGCGGACAAGGAGTCCTTCCAAGCCGTAGTGCAGAAGACGCCGCACAGACTGCGCGCAACGATTGTCGAGCTCTGGATGAAGCGCCTCGTCGAGGTCGCGGCCCAACGCGGTCACTTGAGTCCCGTGAACGCCAACAACGTGCAACTCAAGATCGCGCAGCTGCCGACGCTCTACACGACGGTCTTCAATATCGCGAATGTGCCCATCCCGTTCAACTACTTCCAATACCTTCACTTCTTGATCATCGCCTACATGATGCTCTATACGGTCGTCATCGTGCCGCGCTCGGGCTACTATACGCCGCTCTGGGTCTTTGGCTGGGGCATGTTCCTCTTCACGGCCGACCAGGTCGCCATGGAGATTGAATGTCCGTTCGGTTTGGACGCGAACGATATCGACCTGGAGGCACGTCTGCTGCAGATCGAAGAGGAGCTCACTGTGCTGATTCGCAGCCAGTACTACTTCATCTCGGGCGGTGCGTCGCTGTCGCGCTTCCAGGGCGGACACTCAATGGACTCCTTAAAGGCTGCGTTCGGTGGCACGAGTGCAGGACCGAAGAGCCGAGGCACTGACGGTGCTGCTGGAGCGTTCGTCAAGCACGAGCCAGTGAAGGAGTCGTTCTCATTCCACCAGGGTCGCGTGTCGGAGGAAGTGACGAAGTTCGTGGCGCACGACTCGCTCCCAGAAATCGACGAGTACACGACGCTCATCACACACCCCAAGAGCAGCTACACAGGCAGCAGCTACGGCTCGTCCAAGTCCAGTCTCGCTTAGCATTCGTCTTCATATCTCTGGTTTCCATTAGCTTCATACCCATGGTGTTCTTTTTGTCATGAAATGTAGCCATTCCCTTTGATTCGCGTCGTTTCTGTGCCCAAACTTGACAAGCTTCATAAGAACCTATATCCGATACGGTTCTAAGCACAGGTTTAAAAGTCAATGTTGCCTGTTGCAAGCGATAAGAACATATATCCGATACGGTTCTAATTATACGCCAAACGCCATTTTTTGTCCGTTGCAAGCAGATCGATTCGCCCAACACCATGGACGTGAGCGACGCGTTCGATGAGATCTCTAACTGGGAGGAGCAGCTGCTCATCGAGGGCGAGGAGCTCGGCATGGAGAAAGGCCGAGAGTTGGGCGTCGAAGAAGGTCGCGAGCTGGGGTGCGTTGCGGTTACTTCGGAGCGTTGCGTAGCGCATTGGCTGGCAGTGCTTGGGCCATTAACATCAGCGGCTATTTGACTGACACATACATGGGGTGCGTGTATGTATGCACATGTAGGATCATGAAGGGCGCGGAGATCGGCAGTGAGGTGGGCTTCTACCAGGGCTGCTTCTACGTGTGGAGTCAGATGCTACAGAGTGAGGCACAGCGCCAGAAGATCAAGTACGTAGCTCCTCATGGCTAGGACGGCTGTGGCTGTTCATTGTGCACTCTCCATAGTGTGATGCTGACGTATTGCTGACCTTGTGCTTGCAATTGGTATGTCTGTAGCGAGCGAGCGAGAAAGTCGATCGTGTCATTCGGAGCGCTGCTAAATGCCTTCGAGCTCAAGGTACGCTTGCTTTGCGAGACGACTGCTAATGCCGCTAGAATATACAGTACCGCATCTAACACAAACATCTAATGGTGACCTACTGGTTTACATGTTGATGCCTTATTTATTATTGCAGAATATCGTGGACGACGACATGCTCAACAAGCTGCAGTTCATCCGCGCCAAATTCAAGGTCATCACGGCGCTGCTGGGTCTTCGCGCCAGCCTCGTGTACAACCAGGAGGACGTGGACGACCACAAGAACATGTCCTTCTGATAGAGTTTACGTTAGAGACAAGCATGCTCCAGTTACAGTACCATAGATAGAGAGACCACACAGCTGCTGATCATCGTTGATAAGCTTGGTTGGGAAGGTTGAAAGCTAATCGAGACCTAACATTTCATCATCTCATTTGTTGGACTCTTGACTCACAAAAAGTACTTGATTATACACTGCAGTATTTGGCCAATCATAGGCGACCAAATAAAATAAAATCCGTTGATTGGTAGAAACTCGAATGGTCGCGCTGGTTGGTTTTTCAAGAGCGCTGTTCCCAGCCAACCAAATCGCTCGCGCAATGGGGACGCGCGATTGAGCTCTTGGGGCATTACAAGTTGTCGCGCAGCAGCAACAACCCAAGTCAAGCTCCTCCCTCCCAAGAACCCTTTAAGATGTCTGGACGTGGTGGATTCCGTGGTGGCCGTGGCGGTGACCGTGGTGGTCGCGGCGGTGGCCGTGGTGGCGGCCGTGGCGCCCCAGGTGGCCGTGGCGGCTTCGGCGGACGCGGCGGTGACGGTGGCCGTGGCGGTCGCGGCGGTGGCTTCGGCGGCCGTGGCGGTGGTCGTGGCGGTGACCGTGGCGGCCGTGGTGGCCGCGGCGGCGGCCGCGGTGGCATGGCCGGCGGTGCCAAGGTCCTCGTTGAGCCTCACCGTCACGCTGGTGTCTTTATCGCCCGCGGCAAGGAAGACGCGCTCGTGACTCTCAACTCGACTCCAGGCAAGGCCGTGTATGGCGAGAAGCGCATCTCCGTCGACGTCCCGTCCGCCTCGGGCGAAGGCACCGAGAAGGTCGAGTACCGTGTGTGGAACCCGTTCCGCTCCAAGCTCGCCGCTGCTATCCTCGGCGGTGTCGACAACATCTGGATCGTCCCAGGCGCCAAGGTGCTGTACCTCGGCGGTGCGTCCGGCACGACTGTGTCGCACGTCTCCGACATCGTCGGCCCATCGGGCGCCGTCTACGCTGTGGAGTTCTCGCACCGCTCGGGCCGCGACCTCATCAACGTCGCCAAGTCGCGCACCAACATCATCCCCATCATCGAAGACGCGCGTCACCCGCTCAAGTACCGCATGCTCGTCCCCATGGTCGACGTCGTCTTCGCCGATGTCGCGCAGCCTGATCAGGCGCGTATCGTCGCTCTCAACTCGAGCTACTTTTTGAAAAACGGCGGTCACTTCGTGATTTCCATCAAGGCGAGTTGTATCGATTCCACTGCACCAGCTGAGGCGGTCTTCGCCCGTGAAGTGAAGAAGTTGCAGCAGGAACAGTTCAAGCCGGCGGAACAACTCACCTTGGAGCCTTACGAACGTGACCACGCCGTGGTTGTTGGCACCTACCGCGCCCCGAAGAAGGACAAGAAGTAGATTGCCCCCATGGTCTGTCTTCTTGGCTCTTCGTCCCGGGAGCCATATTCATAGATGCATCTTTCTTTATATGTGCTTTGCATGTTTGCTGGAGGCTTGTCGCTCGTCTGTCTCTCGCGAGAAGGCGGACAGTCGTGGGCCTCTGTGGCATGTGAGCTCTCCAGAGCCACAAGAAGAGAAGAAGATCGATCCCAGTCCTCGGTCCGGATCCAGGACGCCTAGCGCGGTGTGTCGGGCATAACTCGCGCACGCGTGTTCTAATTTATGCCAGTTGGAATGACATCGCTTGACCTCTAACCCGCCTTCATGTCTTCTTGTCTGTTGTAGGTTCCCTCCCCACCCATACGTTCTCAGTAGCTCCCCAAGTGACCTCAAGAAAGCCATCCGCGTGCGTGTCAAGAGTTTCTGGACTCTGCTACTGGACCAAGACGCTCGACTCTCGACTTTCTCTCTCTCGACTGCGATGGCCTCGATGATTAGAAATTTGCGTCGGGCGGACTGAACAAACCGCCACCCGCAGAAATGTTGGTGGTGATGTGAGTGATAAGACGTCTACCGCCTCCTCCGGGAGGTCTCTGAGAGACCAGCACGCAGTTCGTGAGAGAGAGAGTTTGAGAGAGTTCAAGTGTCCAAGCCGGTAGTCCAAGGCAGCAGCTCGACATGCGCACACGGTTGGCTTCACGAGTGGCTGATAGAGAAGAAGAATAAGTGTCCTGACTTGTGGGAGGGAACCGGTCGCCTCTTTGTTTCAACAGAATAGACATCTTATCTCTTTTGCCTTATTCGCTTCTTGTTGGTGCTCTCGAATGCGTTTTGTTCTGGATGAGCTCCTGATGTTGAGCGTTGTCGTCCAATTTTAGCAGGGAGAGCGATCGTGTTGGCCTCATGAACGCCATTTTTACTTTGCTCACCATGCACCGCGTCAGGTGAGCCCAGGGAGCTATATGATGCTTATGAGGATGATGTCGATCTGACTGACTGACTGACTGCTGCTTCAACGTGTAGTGACAGCCTCAATGAGCGCCATCCGTACCAGGACCTGCCGTTCAAGGACTCGTACAGCCCTAAGGAGGTTTGTTGATTTCTCTTTCAGCCTTTCTCACACACCTTTTGAACCAGTCTCATCAGGTTTGCTGAACTGTGAACGCAGGTGACGAGGGCATTTGGCTCGCGGGCCGTGCCGAAGTTCGCCGAGCTCCTGCTCATGGACGACCTCAACGACGAAGGGCGCGCTAGAGCGCTGCTCGAACTCCACGAGCTCCTGAGCAACCAGGTTTTTTCCTAATCGCAATTGTTTCAATGGAGGCATCGGCTCTCAAACGCTTCCTAATATGAGCTCGCTTGTGAATGTGCAGGAGACCAAGTACACTGCGGGCACGCACGAGGTGCTCTTCTCGTGTGCGGACTTGACCGAGTCGCGCTCCGCCGACGTGCGCAGGAACGCGGCGCTCGTGATCTCCTCGCTCGTGCTCTATGAAAACGTGCGGCTGTCAATGCGTGCTCTTACAACACGACTCTATCTCCACAGGACCTGACTTTCTTTGCATGTCGGATATTATCCCAGGACAAACCCGACGACCTAGCAAACGAGACGCTGCTACGAGCCGCGATGAACCTACTAAGCGACCCAGAGGAGCTCGTCGTCGTGGCCGCATGTACGATCTTTCGGAACCTGTCGATCTCGAACGAGGGCGTGCTACTGATCGCCAAGCGCGACGACGTCGTGGAGAAAATCGCACTCATGCTCACGGGCCAGCCCGCGAAGCGCATCCCACTCCCCGTCCTGAACCTCGTGGTGGAGATCCTGGCCAACCTCACGCGCGTCTTCAAAGGCGCGAGCGTGTGCATGCAGTTTCCGATCATCGCGCCGGTGCTTGAGCTCCTCAAGAGGGCGGTGTTGTACCCTGTGAGCACGATTCATCACGCCGTGCTCGTGGTCAGCAACGCCGCGACTTACGATCAGGGCAAGCGCGAGGCGATCCACTTGGAGGCCGTCGAAATCTGCCTCAAGGTGCTCTCTAAGGTCCTACTCTCGCAGTCGATCAAGTGCGAGAGTGAAGAAACAGAGGTAGAGTTCACGAGAGCGCTCATTGGCACGGTCATGGGGCTCACCACGTACGAAGATGCCAAGCCACGCGTGATCGAGTATGGCGTCGAGCCTCTGGTCGCGTGCCTCAAGCACAAGAGCGCGGCCGTGCGCAAGAACGCGAGCATCGCGGTCAATTCGGCCTGCGAGTCGCCGTTGGGCGCGCTCCACTTTGGCCAGCGGCTGCTCTCCGACAAGACGCTGATGATTCAAGTGCTGGGCGTCAAGGCCATCCCAGCAATCAACAGGAGCCTCGCTGGTCTCGATGAAGACGATAAGATCTGTGCGCTTGATGCGCTCATTGAGCTTGTCGAGCATGAACCCAAGGCGGCCAGCGAGGTCGTGCAGTGTCTCGACATGGTGGACAACCTGGTCGCGCTGCTCGCGGATTCGCAGCGTGAGGTCCACCAGCGAGCTGTGGGCGTGCTGCACACGATGACTCAGGTGAGGCAGTTGCTTTGGATGGCAAGATAGGTCGACCTTGTTGAGCTCTTTGGGCAGTAGTTGATTGTGGCTGTGATGTGTTGACTTGTAGCGAGGCGACGGGCTCGCGAAGCGTATCGGGAAGAAGCTCAAGAGACAGGGCGTGAGTGAAGACGAGTTCTCCGTGATCGTGGGCATATCGAGCGCTGAGTTTGCCCAGCGGTACAAGTAGGAGGAAGAGTGTCTTCATGAACGCGACACTGCCCAAATTGTTGCCATCTCTCCCAACCTGTATAATCTGATTTTGCGAGTATCATCTAATGCGATGTACTATTTTATTCAGGACACGTTATAATGGAGGTACTTGCAAAGTGATCATTTTTTCAAATAGTAAATGTATCAGAATTACATTCATTTAGGTTCTGGAAGTGATACCCATTCGTATAGCATTTATACTACTTTTTTTCAAAACCGATTGTGTTCGTTGAGCCGAGAGACGGTTAGCATCTCCCTCGACAAGGACGGGATTGCGCCTTCGTGCGTATCCAAACCTCCATGGTTTAAGCTCTGTCGGCTCGATAGAGTTCGACATCTATACCAGTTTTTTTCAGTGCTTGCCTCTGGGAACATGTGGTTTGCTGAAGGTTGCTAGCAGGCGAATATACACCAATCAAATTGGCGTAAAATCTATTTTGCAAACTCATCTCACTTTTTATTGGCCAAAAAGATACATGTCTTTTTTGGAGTTGGAAATTGCGGCAAAATGACTGCGCATCAAGAAGCTGATGATGCTACGACGGTCGATGTGCAGTGCAGCGATGGAGAGAGCGGCGGTGATGACGCAGAGGCACAGCTCGTGAAGACCGACCAGAAAAAGCGAAAGCGCGACGCTGAGCAGCCTCATAAAGTGCAAGGCGCCAAAGGCGAAGAGCTTCATGAAGCGAAGCGGCGTGATGCTCGTCACGACTCTCTTGACATCGATCCAAGTCCATCAGGTCTACTACACTCTATCTCGCGTGTTGTTGCCATCATAGCAACGAAGTGTGTGAGCTCACTTGCAGAATTGTTTCAATTGGCCTGCCTGCTGTAGAGAGCGAGACCTCAAGCACAAGAATGGACGACGATTGTCAGCTGCTAGAAGTTGCTACGAGCGAGACGCCGACAGCCAGTAGCGCTGCGTTACCAGAGCCATCTCAGGAGCAACTCCGCGTCGCGATCATCGTGCCATTTCGAGACAACCATGCAGCGCAGAAGCGCCAGGCGCATCTCGACCAATTCGTCCCACACATGACAGCGCTGCTCGCCAAGCAGAGCGAATTGAGGTGCGGTTATTATTTTTATGTTATTGCTCATTACTCACTGGGAACTGAGTCAATGTGATTTGTTGGTGATTGAATATTTTGAGCAGCTCGTTCCACATATTTATTATTGAGCAATCCACGGACGGACGCAAGTTTAACCGCGGCAAGCTGCTCAACGCCGGCTTTGACATTGCGCGCAACGATTACGACGTTTTCATCTTCCACGACGTCGACCTGTTGCCCGGGGTGAGTGTTTATTGCCTATGGGGTTGGGCTT
This sequence comes from Globisporangium paddicum, assembly GCA_023334015.1. Lineage (NCBI taxonomy): Eukaryota > Oomycota > Peronosporomycetes > Pythiales > Pythiaceae > Globisporangium > Globisporangium paddicum. The sequence continues at coordinate 35,847 of JAASFV010000136.1, forward strand.
TAGCTAGGTGTACCTAATTATTCATGATTATTCTGTGGTGGATATAGGACGACCTGGGCCAGTACTACGCTCTGAAACCAGAGCTCGGGCCGTTCCACATCGCGCGTGTCTGGGATCGGTGAGTCACCATAAACGGTTTGAAGTGATGCAACAAAGAAACCTGAGTGCTAACATTGGTGACGTCTGTCTGTACAGCTACAATGGCAATCCCAAGTACTTCGGTGGGATCGTAGCGTTCACCCGAAAGGATTTCATCAAGATCAACGGCTTCCCGAACAATTTCTGGGGGTAAGCATGGCATTCAGTGGCGATCATTCAAGCTGCTGGCATATTTTTCTTAACTCTTCTTTGCAACTGGAATATTTATGTTTGCAAAGGTGGGGAGGCGAGGATGATGAGCTCTACTGCCGCGTAATGAAGAAGAAACTCACGATCCAGTCGCCGCTCAGGTACACAAACGACAACTTTCTACTACAAAATTTGTTGAAATTGGTTTTCGATTTTGATTCATTTTATTCTTATGTGACTGCAGTGGTACGATCACGGATTTGGAGGAGATGGGGTTAATGAAGAAGCTCGACACGCTACGTAACACCAAGTGGAAATGCACGGTAGGGCTGACGATTTGATTCGCCCGTCGCTCAACAAACGAAGTGCTTTGGCTGACATGTTGCTCATTATTTTGCTTAACGCAGGTAAAGCGTGAGCTCCTGAAGGAACACGTGCGCACGTGGAAGAAGAATGGAATCAAGACGCTTCACTACGACTTTGTCAATTCCCAATCGCTGAGCGACGTAAGCACCAAGATCACTGTGAAGCTGGGCGAGAATGGCCACTGGTCCGATGCGCGGTCGTCATTAGAGCATGTCGCCTCGGAGGGCGAGGCGAATGGCGCAAATCAAGTGAACTCAGCCCAGTCCGAGCCGCAGACAGAGTCCACCGTATCGGTTGGACAGTCAACGCACACATTCTTCACGTGAGGACCATCAATTCAACCAATTTCCATTTTTGCGAATTTGCATTTGTTGGTCTATTTGTGTGATTATTAATAGCCACTAACCAAAAAGGTACACTTTGGCACTTTTGGCCAACCCAAGGAACCCTAAAATCTGTGTTATTTGAGACACCAATGTGCCGAATTGTTAACCACAATAGAAGTCTGTCTCAAATGACAAAGGGAGCACACGATTTCGTAAACTACTTGGATATCCATAAAAAGAACACACACCATATAACGTAAACGACCACTTTATGATCCCGTGCCAGTTTTAATCCACTCCTACAAATAAGTCAATCACAACAACCGACATTTTCATCACGAGAGGTGATTGGATGATTCTCCTGATGTCCACTTTATGATCCATAGCGCCACTTTTTGCTTCGATTTGAGTGGCGAGGATAGTAGATGTAACGGGCTCTTGTCCCGTTACTTCAAGTAGGTTTCTTTAGGCTATTTGGGAAGTGCTTAGTGCTAGGTGCGATTGAACTAGACTAAGTACGCGTCGGTCACCACTTGTGACTGGCGCTACGTGTCTGCCGTTGATTGGCTGAAAGGGTGTTCGCAGCACCTTTTCAGCCAATC